>OMKK01001837.1:0-10167 GCA_900302305.1 Polymixia japonica | reverse complement strand
CTGTTTAAATAAAAACTAAACATATAGCATTTCCAACCTACTACACTTGCTCGCTCAGTCACCAATACACACAAACCTGTTTCCTCCCCGACACATCCAGTGATACAAGAGCAGGTAGGATCCCTGGTTGTCCAAGTAGTTGACGAGCCACGTCAGAGGTAAATTGCTTATCATCACTGATGTCCAGGTGCTGCAGAGGATGGGTTTTCACACACACATGCACACACACAAACACACACACAGAAGCATTGTAAGCAAAACATACACAAGTGTTGGCTGATTTGCTGAAAGAGTATCAAACATACTCTTACAAACATACAAACAGATTCACTAAAAGATTTTAAAAATTTGACATATTATCACCTTTCATCTTTTAAACACAACTCTATCCTCCCAACTAACCTGCAGTACGTCCAGCTGCCCTATGACTCCCAGCAGTTGTGCAGTGCTCATCTCCAACCTCTTCAGCTGGTGCAGCGTTAGTGAGCGGAGTCTCTCCCTCAGCCCCAGCAGGGGGCTAAGGTTGGTGACTGAAGTGTTGGAGAGATCCAGGCTCTCAAGCCGAGGCAGGGAACAGAGGTCGGCCAGCCCAGAGTCATAGAAGTCTACATTGGCTAGAGAGAGGGAGCGCAGGCCCTGGAGGGAGCTGAAGCGATGGCGACTTGGTTCCTCCAGAGAGGACATGGTGAGACCAGTTAGAACCAGGCGCTGGAGGGACTCCTGTAGGATAGGTTGATAAAAAAAACAGAGAAGATTATATGAAAACAACCGAGAAATGGATGAAGTCAAATTTCACCATTTGTAAACAAACAAATGAATTTTTGAGAATGGGCATGGAATGGGTGGTTTGATAATAAGCTACTCTTTCCCTCTGATACCAACTTGCTGTGTCTGTCACACTCTCTTTACCTGGCAGTGTTTATTGGTAGCCAGTCCCTGTAGTATATCTGAGATGGTGAGGTCTGCATTGACCCTGGCAGCATCCAATTCCAGTAGCCTATGTGGACAGAGGGCTCTCTGGAAGGCCTCTGCGGAGATACGTGCTGTACGGATGTATGCTCGCCTCAAACGCAGGTATTCACAGTTCCGGAATACGCCCACTGTACTGTCATTCAACAGACCTGTAGTAGGAGAATTGCAAGTTGACTATTTAATTTGGGGAATTATACAGCTTTATCACATCTAGAAAGACTTAGGTGGTGACACAGCCAGCAAATCTAAAGAAAAGCTCTACAGAAAAGGTGGGTTTTTAAGCCACGTTTAAAAGCATCCAGTCTGTGGTGTCCTCAGATGGTCGGGGAGAGCATTCCACAGACTGGGAGCAACTGAGCAGAAGGCCCGATCTCCCATTGTACAGAGTTTGGTCCTGGGAGGTTTGAGGAGATTGGCAGATCCAGAGTGGAGGTGACGTGTGATGGTTTGTGGGTTGCATGTTGGAATAGAGGACTCTTATTGATCACACATTTTCATGCACAACCATGATACTAAAACTCATTCAGAGGGTGTATGCAAGAAAATTAAATAATTTTGCATGACATTACTGTAGGGTGGACATTTAATTTTCATCAAGGTACTCGTAACAATTATTGAGGTAGTCCATCTAAAGTTGCAATAAGAAGGAAACATAGTGATTGTGTAATTGTTGTTGCAATATGCCTAAATTTCACACGGATTTGACTGATTAACTGTGTTAATACTAGGCTTCAAGCCTACACAGCCGTGGTTTCGAATCTGGAATGGCCAACCTTAGTCTGGTCCAGAAAGTCTTGGAGGTCCTTGTTTGCACTCACCTTCAACGGCCATCTTGGCCAAGAGCTGGTCTGCTAACTCCTGTGGAAAGAGTACTGCGTCTCGGAAACAAAGAGAACCATCAGCATGCTTCATACAGAAACACTCTAGATTCTGGCTGACGTAGGTCAGGCACAGGTCCGTTAAAGATGCCGGAGACGCCTCATCCTGAAACACAAAATAGAACATTTATTGATATGTCAACTTCAGATGCATGTACAGTTCTTGTTTATACCAATATAACATAGTTGCCTTAGTCATGTGAATTAATTAATACGCATAGTAAAATTATTCAAATATCTATGATAACTATACCATACAAACTGCAGGCAAAGTTGGAACTCACCATGTTTAGGAAATTATAGGCCATGGTGAACGATAACTGACAATCGTTTAAGCGAATGCAGGCAAGACCTGTATCGTCGTCACCACGACAGTTTACACGAACGTTGGCTAGCCGTCAGCCGACTCAAATTCTCAGTTTTAGCCGCCTTGATCTGCAGTGTTCACCTACTGGCGAGTCTGACGTTACGTTAATCTGTCTGAAAATAGTTGCGACGAGACGACGAGCTAGCTCAGGCGAACGTTAGCCAACTAGCTAGCTAACTTGTCAGTGCTTCCGTGCTGGAAAATCGTTTTTCGTGCAGAAATATACACCACTTTGTGCCATTTCAGATTTCATTTTTATAGCATGTCGATCAATCATAAGTGGACGCATCTCTAAACAAAGCAACCTGTTGAATCATTTTCCCAACGGGCACTTGAATCTATTTTCGCTTAGGAAGACAGTAAACAAAGGTCATAACACCGGAAGTACATTAGCACGGGGGCTTGTCTACGGAAGCCCATATGAAAAGATTATGAAATCAGGAAGAAGTCCGCTAACGTTAGCAAAGTGGACACATGCGCTCAATGGATTACTAAACCAACTGTTCTTCAAAAGAAGCAGTTTTAAGTAAGCCGTTGTCTTCAAAACACTGGGTTAATGGTGATTCGTTAAGGTTTTTTAATTGTCCCATAAGCTCTTGTTCAAACAATTATCGTTACCTCGTCAACCACATAACAAGGTCATAAGGAGTAAAGTTAATGGTAGTAAGTCTTCAGTACATGGGATTGCTGTAAGGTCACAGGGATATTAGAACCGCGTGTGACTTAAAATTATGGCTGGGCTTATAAACTTTGAAGATGAGAAGGAGGTGAAACAGTTTTTGGACAATTTGGGCGTGGAATACAGCTACCAGTGCTACCGAGAAAAGGATCCTGAAGGTACAAATCTGCGCTGTCCACAGCTCAGTGGTGCTGAACTGGTGGGATTTCGTGAAGAGGGAAAACATATTTGAAATGTGCAAAATTGTTTTGACATATTTTTCAATGTATTTGTTCATAAATGTCACATATTCCTTTTAATGAATGTCGTTTTGTTTACCCATTCTCTTTTGGCATCTCTTCTAAGGATGCCAGAGGCTAGCTGACTACTTGGAGGGGGTAAAGAAAAACTATGAATCTACTGCACAAGTGCTCAAACATAACTGTGAAACAAACGGACACGGAGAGAGCTGCTATAAACTGGGGGCTTACCACATCACAGGCAAAGGTACATCAGTAACACCACTTACAGTTGACCCTCTGCTGTTAGGGAGTCGTTTCCATTTCCAAGCAATTGGAACAAAAACATAGAAGCAAAATTATTACAATTTTAAATAAGAAAACCTGTTGATACTGACACTTGTTATAATCTTCATTTATCTCCCAAATCTCTCCACCAGGTGGGGTGACTGAGTGTCTTAAAACAGCATATTCCTGCTTTATGCGTTCCTGCAATGCAGGAGGAAAGAAGACTGTTGATGCCTGCCATAATGTTGGTTTGTTAGCCCATGATGGACGAGCCTTGGAGGGAGGGCCTGACACTACAGTTGCCCAGCAGTACTATGAGAAAGCATGTGCTGGGGGCTTTGCTCCCTCATGCTTTAACCTCAGTGCTTTGTTCATCCAGGGCAACTCCAAAGGATTGGCACCTGATATGGCTCTAGCCTTGAAATATGCCAACAGGGCCTGTGAACTGGGACATGTGTGGGGCTGTGCCAATGCAAGTCGCATGTACAAACTTGGGGATGGAACAGAAAAGGATGAAAAGAAAGCGGAGGACCTGAAGAATAGAGCAAGGGAGCTACATGGTATGGAAAAGGAAAGGCAGCTCAAGTTTGGGGAGTAATTGTGTGAGTGAAACAATGCATCTGAAGCATCTGAATAAATCTTCACTGTTTTGTTTAGTCCCCTTGATCTATTTGACTGTCAGGCTGTTTGTGTGACCAAGCCTCTGTGTAATGAGACAATACGTGTTCAATGTCAGTGTATGGCTCATGAAAGGTTTGAGGTGTTTTCTTGTAAATCTGTAAATAAATGGCTACTATGGTTCCAGCTACAGTTTTTACACACCACATCTCAAGGGGCATATTACTTGGCTCTTTGTATAGGCAGATTTTCAGTCTGACATACTATATATTACAAGATGAAGGCAATAAAATGAGGATGTGCTCAACTCCAGATTCTTTTGGTGGGTTATTGTGTAGTTGCCGTGGCTGAATAATCAGTTAATCAGTATTTGCCAACTTAAATCACTCCGCATTGTAGACTAGAAATTATTAGGTATATAATCATGGGTCCATGAGCAAGTTGGACTCAATCAAGTTTTGGTAGTTTTACCAGCCTGCATTATGCAATATTAGAATATAGAAACTTTCACTTGTATCTTATCTTTTATTGTAAAGCTTACAGAGACAGTCTGAAAAAAGATGACAATTTTTCAAGTCAATTATAATAATAATAATAATAATAATAGCTTGGATTTATATAGCGCCTTTCAAGGAACACAAGGCCGCTTTTATGAAGCTGACCATCGAATAGTTCACACATCACAAAATAAAATAACTTCATACAAACAATTCGTGGCGCTATATATAACTAAAATGTAGTGTACAGACGTCTGTTTCTGTAATACAATATAATTGGTCAGAATAAGAGGAATTCAATTCATCTATGTCCAGATTTACGCTAAATCCCAGTACACACGACTATCACGATTTATTTACAACGATCACGGTCGTGACTACCACGAGAGGGAGTCAAAGTCGAGGAGATGAACTCAATGGGTTTCCTAAAACACCGAGTGCTCCACCTGACTGTAAAGCTGACTAATTTAGCGGGCACGATGTCTGACAGAGTTCTACTTGGCATTCTATGTCAATTTATGAGTAATATATATATTTATGAAACAGTTTTCTATAAAACTAATAATCTGAGCCTTTCTATTTTGGATGAACGCGGGTGGGTCAGAGAGAATATAAGCAAAGAGAGATTCATCTGCCGACTACTTCCGTCTTCTTCTCTTAAATCCCATTAAGCAGACTAGACTGCTTCTGTTTTGACCGAGTCAAACATTCGATTTAACCAAATAGCGTAATATATAAGGCAAGCTATTGGTAGCGTTGTAAGACCTAGATGTCTTTAAATTAGTAAACACACGTCTGTTTAGCAAATGTTCTTTTTCGCACATCTATAATTTAGTGCTGTACGGTGTCAGTGATGAATTTTCATGAGGTTCTTCCGAAATTAGCTGCTGCACGTATTGTCTGTGACCACCATACTAAACAACTAACACGAATATTCATGAACATTTTAATTTCAGACGGTTGCATGTCAGAGATTATGCCCCACGTTACGCTCCACCATTTTCGGTTCCGCCTAGCGGGAAAAGGATTCCCATAATGATGAATGGCGTGTGAGCCATCTTGATTTTTAAACTCCAACATCTTTGGGTGGGTCCCCTTGCACGCCCGAAGCCCCGCCCATTGGCCGTGTGTCTACTCAACCCTCATTCAAAACAGAACACAGCTGTTGCGAAGCGCATCGCTTTGGTCGTTAGCTTAGCTATCTTTCTGCAGTGTTCTGCTGGTTTGTGTTGAGCGGACGTGGTGTGGCTTTTAGCTACCCAAAGAAGAAATTGGTGCACTTCATTGAGAGGTGAGGTTTTTCTGTACATATACGCGCATCCGCATACCTGACTAAGTTTGTTATCGTTAGCAGCATCATTTAAATCAATATATGAGTGTGGATGTTTTATGGAAATGTCAACCAGTGAGCTAGCTAGCTAAAATAAGCCACACGAACTGCTATTGGGTGTGTTTGTTTTGATATACAGGGTTCGCCTCAATAGTAGTTGGGCATCAGTTAGGTTTTGTGAGTAACCTTAACGTCTATAATTAGACAGTCTTTGTATTGTGGGTTATCTGTCTCAAGCTTTTATTTACCCATAGTAACATCTTCACTTGCACCCGTATGAAAATAAATGCGCCCCACCCCACTAAGAAAAAGAGTGCGATACAGTTATAAATCATGTGCTCCCTTACCTAGCTAACGTAGGCCAACCAGCATTGCAACATGCTACTGAATCTGACTGCTGAGCTTGAGCTTGTAGGAGAAAACGGTGGGGACGAAATATTTAAGCTAGCCATCTATGATCTCTCCCGCCCAGTTCGACTCTGCTGGCCTTTATAACCACACAGTTCCTTGCTGTTTTGGGGGACGGGGGACTATGGTTAACTATTTTTGCGCGCTTTATCTTTGCGCCCATGCGTCCCTGGTGAACTGTTAGCTTAGTAGAGCTAATCACCAGCCATGCCCTCTGCAGTCGCTTGGCTCTCGATAACTCACTGACTGTGAACCCCCTGAACAGTCCCCCACTGGGGAGTGTTTTGGGTGTGGCGTGGTTTCATCCACCAACAATACTACAGTCGTAGCTAATATCTTGGCTATATAATATGCATACAATAATTTAGGCCTAAAGTTAATATAAAAGTAAACAAAGTACGCAAGTTGGAGCGATTTGTAATTGCAATCTTGCAAAGGGGTGACCCGCGTCTCAGTGAGCTGAAGGCTTGGATGTATTTAGGAGGACTTGACTGAAGCACCAGCATGATTAAGAGCGGCTACTCCCAAGTTCAAATATCAGGTTTCATTCCAAAATAAGACTTTCACAGTTCGACTGACGTTGAAAGAATGATGGCTTCATCATCTAGCATTTAGCTATCTATTCTGCATGTGCCTTATTTTATTATCTTGCTCCATTAATGTAAGCACATCTGTTGATCAATAATATTGATTTTGATTAGTCTTCATTAATGAATCTATTCTCTGTAACATGATGCCAAGCATACTTCCAACCTCAAGAACAACCCTTTATCATCCATGGCCAAATTTAAAACACTTTTACTTTAAACATACAACCCTAACCTATTTGACCTACATTGTGTTAACACAGCCAAAATGAAGGTATCTGTTTCATTACCTTTCAAAGTAACATATCACTTTTCTAATTCACATAATTACATAGAAAAAGACCCAAAATGTAACTGATATTGATTCCTGGCACATATTGATCAAGTTAAAGAGTTCTTTCTCTAAACATAATTTCTCTGCTCATTCAAATATTATGGCTTAATTTCTCTGCCAGCTGATTGTGTCTGTCATTGTTACCTTATTTTGTTGATGGCTGAAGTCAAGAATACAGATTACCGAAAGACATGTAATTGAAGTACACAATTGAGTTGGCCAGTTCTGTTATCTGTCAAACAGTATTAGCGTCACACAAAATCAGCAGCCTATTTCACGATGAGGCTGCCTTTGTATTCTTTAAAACAAAGCCTGTCTCTGCTCTAACCCCCGTTCTAACAGATTCATTGCGTCAGTGTCCTTATGTGTGACGTTGCTGCTCCTTGCCCCTGTGACCCAGTTTTGAGGAATTTTTTGTATCGATATTTGGGATGGCTGTGTGGAGCTGCTGTTCTCAACACTTAACATATGACCCACAGGCCAAAGGTTCATACTTACATACATACTAAAATGCTTTTACAGTGCTGTGGTGTTGCCTCATGTAAAAGACAGAAAACAATCTCATTTGGATTCGGCAGCCCTCATTTTTGGACAGTCTCAAATAGATAAAAAACTGTATCTTCAATTGGGAAATCATGGATTTTCTTCCAGTGATAGCTATAGCATTGTTGAAAGTATTGTCTAATTGAGTGGTTAGATAAAATTAGATAAGGGGAGTAGAAACCTAATTCTTTCCAAATGCGGGAATGCCTCAGGCTTCCATATGTCAGAGATGGAATCTGTTAGGAATTCCTTTTGGTTGTTATTTGGCATCATATGATTTAGGCTAAACTTGGGAGAAAGAAGGGAATTTCTTTGCTTTGCATGGGCTACTAAGGCTGGGAAAAGGGCTAGAAATAAAAAGTGCACTGCAGCCTTTCAGACAGCAGTTGGTGAGTGTGAAAGGTTTAGGCAAGTAGTCCTTTCAGAGATTAGAGCTTAATCCAATACAATATGGTTGATTCAATATTCTGTCCTGCTTGGTGCTAGAGAATTGCCTAGAGACTTGCAGAGTTATAAGCATACAACCTACTCAAACAGACATGCATTGGCAACTCTGTGTTGGATTATTATTACTATATTTCTGTGTTTCTCCTGTTCTTCATCACTTTTCCTAATTTAAAAAAAAATGTTGCATGTCTGTCTCTTGCCAACAGAAACAATGTTAGCATCTGGCAGATATATTTAATCCAGGAATTACTCTACTGTGCAGGATTTTCGTTGTGAGCTCAGTTGTAGTGGTGATTTTATTTTTAATTACACCACTTTGTGTATAACACAGGATTATCTATGGCTAAGTGCTCTCTTTGTGATGGCCAGCAGTTCTTCATTGTAACAGTAGGTGTAAGCGCGATCGGAGGGAGCAGATCCTCCAGGGAGGACATTCAGATTCAGATTCAGATACCTTTATTAACCATTTGTGTACACACATAGGAAATTGATTTGGCATATTACGTGCGAGCATACAAATTATATTTTTTCACAAGTAACAATAAGTAAATAACGACATGACAAAGACACATGTCAACGTGTCAACACAGTGCAGGAGTGATACATAAATTAGCCAATAAAGTGCAGTTAGGGATCAATAGTGCAATATTGCCGTTGACTGAGTGTCGGTGACACTAGGGGGCGGGGGAGGGGGGAAAGCCAGAGTCATTTAGCATATGCCTTCATAAACGTCGAGGGAATTGAAAACGAGTACGAAACGAGTCAACTTTCGCACTTTGAATGACTAGGCCTGCCCGAATTAGTTTACGCTCAATGTTGTCATTTGAACCCCGACCACATTCCATTGTAATCTCCCTCAGTTTCTGTGTGTCACTGTCGCTCCCTCCCTGCCTCCAGCTACAGGCCTACAGCTAATCCCAGAGCTGCCTCGTGTACGTGGGCCCATCTGCCGTGCAGTGTGGTGTTGCTGCTCTGTCCAAGGCCTGCAAATGTGATTAGTTAGAGATTACATCTGTAGGTGAAATGAAACTCCATTCTCAGAATCGGAGCCCCCTCGTGCGTGGGTGGGTGAGTTTGTGTGCATGTGTATATATCATGGAAAGGTGGGAGAGGGCCACGGGGCTTGTGCGTCAGCGATTGCCAACCTTAGTCTGTCTCAAGATATGTTACCCTGCTCTTCATCGCCGCTCCCGCACAACACAAGTCTTCACGAAACGGCTTCCCTTTTCAGTTAACGCCAGCCGTCTTTTTTTTTTTTGTCTCTTGCTTCTCACTATAGGTATTCTGGCTGTGTTTTGGTCCACATCAAGCTTTTTCGTTTTCTCCGTGTGTCCTCCAACTGACGCCGTTGCTCTGTTGCCAGGGTAACTCTGTGTGACTGTCTGGCACATCCATTCAGCACAGATGGAAGCGCGAAGTCACATGTCGTCACATTCTCTTCTGATGCCTGCACAGCCTTCACTCTGTCACTGCTGCAGTGGTCTCAAAACAAAGACAAGGCTCCTCTTTAGTGCTCCTGATGCCTCTCTCATCCTGTTTCCTGTTGGCTCCACGAAGCCACAGCACAGGCCTAGATGTCCTCTATTCCCGTGAGAGCAGTTAACAGTCTCTGCACTTGAAAACTAGTCTTTGGAAGACTGCTAATCATATTCTGCCTTGGTGCGTGTTTGATAGCAGTTGTCCTATATGAGGTGTTGCTGATCCTGCTGGCAGTTGGCTAAAGTGGGTGTTCTAGTTGTTGGGCTTGGCTTGTGCGTCCGTTTGTGTGTGTGTGTGTCCGTGTGTCCGTGTTAGTGTGAATGTGACAGAGAGAGACCAGGATAGAGAGACTTTCACTTCAGAAACGGGCAGTCACACATGACTGACGGCTGAAACTGGCCTCCCTTCCTCCCTCCCTGATGCACACTTCAGGAGAAGCCGTGCGCCGGCTGGAGGCCCGAACGTTCACTACATTTTAGCCTGTACTTAACCGCCGACAGGGAGTGGCTCACACAGCCAGTG
>OMKK01001831.1:10919-26819 GCA_900302305.1 Polymixia japonica | reverse complement strand
TCCTGCTTCCATTTCTTATATTGCGTGTCTCGATTATCACTGTCACTGGGTCTCCTTTCAGAACTACAGAGACAACTGGAGAAGACGATGCAAGAACTGAACGCCAAGAACGCAGAACTGGAGACAGTGAGTTCCAACCCCAAAATAGGTGAGCGCAGCTGTTCAATACAAGGTGATAATTCTAGTCATTGTTCTAAGATCTAACGTGAATAACAAGAGAGTAGTTTTGGAGGAAATAGGCTCAGACAGATAAGTATAAGTGTGTTGGGTTGTGTTTCAGTTCTAAGAATCATTGCACTGCAGAATGAGATATGGGGCCTACATGAAGAGCCTGTCAACAAGACCGCTGTCGATGGTAAGTCTAATTGAAAATACCAATGTACCAATGTAGGTTGAAATTATTTGAAAGTAAAACCACCTGGAATATACTAGAGAAAAAATTAACCAACATGAATTACTATCTACTTTTTTTCCAGCGTGGCAAAAAGAGTTGGACGGCCTCATCAATGAAATAGAAGACAAGGGCAACGACAACACCAAACTGCGTGAGTATGGAATGACTGGACAGAGAGGTGTGATAGACGACCTCTACTTCCTTTCATTCATCAATGACCTCTAATGACCTCTAATGAACTGTTGAGGCCACGGCTCAAAGCTCTATTGTTATTTTCCTGACATTTTTCAACTATTGTTTTGCAGTTTGTGCAGAGCCTTGTCATATTTTGTGTTGACATAACCTACATTATTGCTTTATGGCAACTCAACTTTCTGGTGTGGTGCGCTTTAGTGCTGAAAATCATTACACTGCAGAGCCAGGTGGCACAGTTGCAGAGACAGTTGTCAACCCTCAGGTTTTCCCAAAGCTCTCAGTTATCCAGTAAGTATGACTGATGCACTGATCTGTACTATGATATAGCAAACCAAGGAAATGTATTCAAGGGAACAAGCAAGCCATCACCTGACACAAACATCGATGATATTACTGCCATTACTGTATCCTATTTTCTATGCAGCAAATTTGAAACTGTGGACTGCATTGTGTTGTGATTTAATTTGTCTCAGATCTGACAAACCTGCTTGCAACCAAGGACAAAGAACTCCAGGAACATGTGGATCAGCTGTATGAGAAAGATGAGACGATAGCTGAAACAAGTAAGAGGGAACAGTGTCTACATCCACTACTTAAACTTGTTATTTTTAATTTATACTCTGGAACTTATTGCTGTATAATCTGTCTTTTCTGTATTCCTCAGCTTTGAGCATCACTAATATCCAAAATGAACTGAGAAAGATAGAAAAGGAAAAACATGAGGAGAGCAAAACATCTTCTGCCACAATTGCGAGTGGGTGTCGTTAATTCATATTAATATCATTGAATTCAGGTTATCATACAGTTACCATTCAGGTTATTTCCTATTTCTTAACCGAAAGCAAAAATGACTTTCTTAGAACTGATGGAACAACTGAAGGAAAAAGTGGAAGAGAACTCTCGAAGTCAGGCTCAAATCAAGGGTGAGTTCCAAGCTTTTGGTCAGTTTGTCTCAGTATGTCAAGGTAGTTGCATAAGATGTGAAATAAGATGTGATGCTGCAATTTTCTTGTTCAAGATCTACAGAACAAGATCAACCAGGGGGAGGCACAATGTTCCGGTATCCAGGAAAAACATGAAAGTATGTCTAGTCTCAAATAGTTTTGTCTGGTATTTTGCTTGGTTGGTGGAATCAACAGTTATTGTAAACATGTTGTCTCATAGGTCTGCAGAAGGACCTTGATGCTAAAGTAAGAGAACTGGAAGACAAATCTGATACCATTACTTCCCTAGGTGAGCATTGTTCAAAACATGTTCAAATGCATTTAAATGATATAGAAACAATTTAATCTCAGACCTGTCCTGATTTCCCTGAATATCCATTAGTGAGAGTAAATCTAGGTTAGCTTGCATTTAACTAGGGCAATGAAAATGTTCCTTGAAGACATTTGAGTGTGTGGAAAGCCCAACTGATTTTCTTGGTCACACTTTCAAACCTCAGACCTGTTTGATACTGTTTGACTTGCAGCCGTGCCTAACTCTAATTGGTTCTTTCAGCCCTTCAAGTTTCCACATTAACCACCCAGTTGGAGGCACTAAAAAAAATTAACGTGAGCTCAGAGACCAAAGTGAAAGGTATGTGTTCTGTCATTACTCACAGTCAAGTAATGCCAATGTAGTACCGTACATCATGACCACCTGAGGGACAACATTGTGGTGTAGACATGGATTCCATGTCATTCTTGCCTTGGACTTTGTCGGAGTTAATATCCCAGACCATTTTTGGGGGATATTTTCTTTTATTGAGATATTTAATAGAATTTTGTGCAAATTCACAATCACTACTACAACCAGTGGTGTAGTAATGTATTAGTACACTAATTTCTTATTTTTTTGAAAGTTGCTCTATCTCTTAATAGTCTTTGAGAAAGCCTCTTCCTCAGATGCTGTAATAAGACAGAATAGAGGAACGTTCCAGAACAAAACTGACACCACATGAGTTAAACGGTATCAATGTGAGGTATTAACTCCTATCAAGACATGGAACCTACACGTTAAAAACACTGATACTGATATTCTCCCTCAGAGCTTCAGAAAACTATAGAAGAAAAGAATAATGAGCTCGCTAAGAAGACAGAAGAACTGAGGACAAGAAGTGCTCAACCACATAGACGTGAGAATGTAGATTTCTCTGTTTTGATGAGCACAACTTTGTTTAAAAGCTACATTCCTTCCAAGACTGAAAGTTGTAGCCTTTGAAAAATAATAACCAAAAATAGGCATTCTTTCTTTTCAGTTCTGCAGATTATTGCTCTACAGACACAGATTGATAAGTTACAGGATGGGGATGGAGATGCAACAAACCATGAATTTATTGATGGTGAGTGGTAGGCATGATTATAGAAAAAGCATTACAGTATCTTAACAGTCCTACAGCGCATACATGAGGCCATGCTTCTTTTTGAATTTGAGAAGAGAATTGTGGGAAAACTCACAGCTATGGTGATATCTCAGTTTACAGTGAAGTTAAATTTGCACAATAGTGCAACTTTTATCTCCAGAGCTAAATTAAACAGAATTAATACTACTCAACAGAGAGCAGATAAATACTGTACATCCAGGCAAAATTTGATAGCATACAGAAGTAAGGTGTCCCACCCTTGAGTGACTGACCAGGAAATGTTTGTGACGTCCACGGCGCCCTAACAAGTGCACAGTGGTACAATCACTGACAGTGTATGCCGAGGACTCCAGACCAATAATATTGTAGCTAGTTTCAAAATCTTGTAGATGTGAAAAAAATGCTCTTATTGATTTAAAACTCTTGTCTCACATCTCATCGTGACCTTCCACATTTCTTGTCCACAGAACTTGAGAATCGTCTCAATAGGTTGATTGATGGAATTCAAGAGGGAAATAATGAAACTACTAAACTGAGTGAGTCAAATATCAATTTACACAGTGAATGGTTGCATCAGTGTTGACCACAGTCTTGTACCCAATTAATAACACAGTCTTCTTTCCCAATTAGTGTTTTCCTATTTGGCTCGTCAAGATGAAGTAGCAAGACTTCAGAAGCGTAAAGATGACCAGATAAAGACACATTTGGACAGAATTGAAGGTAGGAAGAAATCCTAAAATTTATAATAAACACTTTCACATACGTTTGTGCCTCAGTAAGGCACATACTAGATACTATTCAGTTAAAGTGGTGAACATTTTGAGGAAATACGCAACAACAAATGATTTCTTTCTCAAAGAACTGGAGAGTGAATTGAAGGACTCAAAAAAGGATCTTAACGATAAGACAAATCAATTGGACAGAAGTGAGGGGAGAATTGCTAATCTGAGTAAGTTTTTTACTCTTGGTCACATGGTGTGATCTTAAACAATTAAGCATTTTAAACAGAATCATTGAACTGATATGGACCCACAATACTAACAGTATCTTATTCTGTCACTTAGTGGCTCAGATTATGGAACTTCACAACAAAATCAAGCGTTTGGAGAATGAATTATCAAACCTCAACCAAACTAGTGTTGACCAGAATGCAGGTAAAAGCACTTTCAAACATCATAGGAAAGAACAGAATGTTAACATGCTATCAACATAACATATTCTGTAAACACAGTAATCTCTTTCTTCAAACTCTATCCTTTTCAGAGCTTGAAAAGAAGCTGGATCTAAAGGAAAGGCAACTTCAAGACAGTCAAGCTCTACTTAAGGAATCAGATGCAACAAATTTTCAATTGAGTATGCAAAGTGATCACAAATGTGCTATTTATTTATCAAACATATTGTATTGTAGTTTGTTTCCTTTTGAAACAGATTTGGTTTCTTTCTTTTAGTGATGGATGTTACTAATCTCCGGGCTCAATTAAAACAGTCTCATAAAAAGGCCTCCAAAACTGATGAAACAAATAAAACCAACGGTTTGTCAAACTTGTTCTTTCTCCACTATCTTATGCTTTCATCCGTTTCTGAGGGGATGGATCCATATCATGATCTGTTTATTTATCCACTACTGCAAAAAATCACTTTCTTTATCATGCATTTGTGGCATCATTTTCACTGTACCCTCTCAGAACTGAAGAACCAACTCCAGACTCAAGAGAAAGACAACAGAAGACTTAAGAACAAAAATACAGGTGTGTTTTGCAAATTGCAACGTATTTAAAAGTGACATAGGATTCATGTTTGGTAGATGTCTCATTGTCCCACTCTTTTCCTTCTGTCAGTGTTAGAAGAAGAGATTAAAGAACTACAAATGTGCTGCAGGGACAATAACCAGTGTGAAGGTGAGAGATGACACCATACAGGTATCCTGGACATCAAATGAGTCTTTGATTTGATTCTTTTTAATTGCATAATTCATCAAACAGATATTCAAAGGCAACTCGAGGAGAGCCAGGAGAAGGAGGCCCAGTTAAGGCACCTGTTAGGAGAAATGGAGAGGGAGAAAAACACACTACAGGACAATTACAACAGTACGTTCTATGCATTTAATGTTTGTAGATACAAATAATGGATTAGGTATTTAAATTTCTTCAGGGCCTATTTATTATGATTATCCATAGTCAGCATTTTAACCTGAATTTGGTCTGCCTCTTCCGCTCTAGGTTTGGAAAATGAGAAGAACAAACTCCAGGGCATCGTTGAAGGTAACTAGGTCCTCACTGCACAGTTCACTGTGACATCATCCACATGCTCCTGTCAGGTAACAGTGCATTTTATTACTCTCTTTTCAGATCTTCACAACAAAATAGATGTGGAGGATAAGACCATCCATCCCAGTGAGTCACTACACAAGTTCATTTAATATCCTGAATATTTTTGTAGGCCAGTCCAGAAGTTAGCTCCTCCACGGGTTCCTTCTCCAAAACTCTAATGTTTTTTTTCCCATTGGGGTTTGGATTGATGCAGAAAATAATCTCTGTGGCAAACAAAGGTGTATGATATTCACACGTTTTGTTCTTGATATCATTTTTTTGAGGTACATAAAAGCTTCAAAATTCACAAGTGGGATATTTACTGATGTATTTTATCTCGTAGAACAGAATGTGCCATATCTCTTCAGCTTGTGTTAACCACAGACCTTATTTCATGGATCTAACTGACACCCAATGGGAAAAATCCATTAGAGTTTTGGCGAAGGAAGCATGGGTAACACACTTCTGGGTTTTAGGACTCACAACTGGGGCACTCTATTGAACTTTATACACGTACAAAAAGCGTAAGCTTTGTAAGGTCAAATGTGCTTTTCAATTCTCTTGGCAAATGTGACGCAAAATGTACAAAAAAGTTATTTTATTGCACTTTTCTGTTTATAGTTAACATAGCCTTGGACCCAGACACGGCCAATAAAAGAATCATCTTGTCTGCGGGTGACACTCAGATAACCATTGGTGAGGAAAACCAAAATCTCCCCGACAGTTCAAGACGGTTTGATGTGGCTCTTTCTGTACTGGGTAAGACTGGCTTCACAAGTGGCAGACATTACTGGGAAGTGTCGGTGGCTGGGAAGCTTTGTTACAACCTTGGAATGATCAAAGAATCTGCTCAGAGAACAGGACTTCTTAAAATGAAACCTGCATATGGCTTCTGGACCTTAACCATGCTCAAACAGGGTAATTTCCGAGCTTTGGATAGAATTCCTGTCATTATTCCACAACAGGTGCGACCTAATATAGTGGGTGTTCTACTGGATTATAAAAAGGGCCAGATCTCTTTCTATGATGTTGGAAACAGGGTTCATATTTACTCATTTATAGGCCAAAGGTTCACAGAAAGAATCTATCCATTTATCACTATTTGTGTTGAAGATGGTGAAAATGAGAGTCCAATTATCTTCACTCCTACTGGCCCAGTGGACTGGATACAGTAGGCAATAGGACAAGTAGTCAAGTTTTACTTGTCTTTTTAGAGGGCATGTTGTGCTTGCATTAAAATAAATTGTGATGACTTATTCATGCTTGCTATCATCTCTAATTATATTGTTCAAACTTTTATATTAAAGAAATGTAGTAATTTAGAAATAAAGTTTTTTCTTGTCCGGTGTCATTTAATTCTTTGTGATTGTGGGCTTGTGAAGCCCTTTGAGACTGCAATGTGATTAAGGGCTATATATAAATAAATAAACTTGACTTGAAATCTCTTTATTATACACAGTCCATTAACTGTTGGGTGTTTAAAGCTATGTGTGACATTCTGTCTCTACCGATAGTGAAGGGGAATTACAAGCCGTTACAGTTCAAAACAAGCTGGACTTTCCCCCTCCTTTGCAGCACCTCTCTCGTCCATCTGAAACACTACAGGTGCCCAGAGGAGTTTGTCAGCCAGCAAAGTAAACATGTTTTAGAAAAGAGAGAATATCAACACACTGGCCATCATATTTCACTGAACCTTCGCATAGCAGTCTTTATGTGATTAACATAAAATAACATTAAAATATTGCACAAAGCAGCTTTAAAGTGGGAGTAAAACAAGACAATTGTACAGTTAAGTACTGCATTTATTTATTGTGTGGTAAAAAAAAAAAAAACCTGTTCATTATAATTAGAAATTTGAAAAAGTATCTCAAATACAGTGATAGAATTGCTCTGAAGTACATTTGTTTCTCTTGTTGTCCACCAGTCCTTCTAGGAACTTTAGCCATTAGGCACATTGTGGGAAAACTGAGCCTGTATGTTGAAGCACCTTGGAATAAGCTGTGAAACCCGTTTTACTAAACCACCGATCCCCAATCAGTATTAGAAGCCTTATGCAAACAATATCTGAAACTGAACTGTACAATGTATGGTCAGGCCCCTGGAACAGAAAAACAAGAGCCCTTATTGAACTACCATTTCTTGTGGTATGTCTTCTACTTTGAAATGTTATATCTTAATTAATGACTATTGCTGACAAGTGATAATTAAGAAAGAAAAATGTTCATGAGAAATGATCCACTCAATTCAAATTGTAATTCAGCAGTGCACTTCCTGCCTGCATTATATTGACAGAGTTTCATCATGGTCACACAAGCATTCTACTAAGGCCTAACACAAAGCATTTCTCATCCACACCAATTATTTATCTCAACTACATAACACTTGTTGCATTTGGTATTTAACACAGTTGCCTAAAACTGTCTGTCCACCACATACTGTACAGTACTATCAATGCAACACTTTTCTCCATACCAATCAATCCCTCCCTGCTGTCCCAGCTACACTCCTGTAGAAGTGTGCAACAAAGACTGGGTCCCGCTCCTCTAGAATGTGCAGGAAACGGTTCCTCTCCTCCTCACTCCATGACTCAAACCACTGGGTCCAGAGGCGCAGCTGGCATTCAAAGATGTTTGGTGGTCTGTCTTTAACCTTTAACCACATAACAGAGAAAACACAATTATTAAATGTTACAGGTGGCATAGGAGCTGTGTTTGGGGGTATCTGTTAAGAACTTAATCAGCGCAACATACTATGCGAGATGTACCTGTAGAGTATTGAGTGACTCTAGGAGGGTGCATACTTTGCCAGGCACAGCTTTGCCCAGCAGGTCCTGCAGGAACCGTTCCCTCTGGATGGCGGTCCAACCTAAGAACCAGCTCAGGACACATCGCTGCTCCTGGAGGGTCACGTATGAGAAAGACACAGGCTCACCACCCGGGCCTGCACTCACAGTAGTACATGAAAGGTTCTCCAGGCTGGGAGGTACTGCACCCCGGGGTGCTGGGGGTAAGTCTCCCATGCTGGCTGAGGCGCAGTTGGGCCAGTTGTGTGTTGCATGGACAGGTGCCCCCAGAGTCAAACCTCTGACATTGCCATAGTGAGTGCTTGTGGGGCAGTCTACTGTGGTAGACATCATGTCAGGGTGCTGCTGCTGGTGTTGGTTTGAGCCTTGACCGACATGGTAGAACCACGACATCTCTGTAAAGATGAGATCACCGCTTCAGTTTGAGAGCAGAATCGACAGTTATTCATCTGTTGTATCCAGTGATGCAAGTTATAGTTAAGGAGAGAATATTTTATGTCATCAATACGGGTAGATAAATATACCAGTGTATCCAAAGAGTCAAGAGTCTGGTCTAGATAACTAAACTAGTGGTATGCTAGCTGTAGCCAACCCAGCTAAGCACTTTTTACTTCGGGGTCAGAATTGAAATCCAGCATCACATTCTCTATGCTTTTGACAAATATGAGTATAATTCCCCACCTTTTTTGAACGGCAGTCACCTTATTTTCGGCATATCTGATCTGCGGCGACGTAACCTAGCGGTAAACGAAATGAGCTAATCTAGCTGGCTTTATCTGTACAAACATACACAGGAAGAAGAAGTATGCGCAGTGGATGTTTTGCTGGACATCAAGCCTGCGCAGACAGTGCGCAACGCTTGTGATTCAATAACCCAATGAATTATAAGTATGATTATAAACAAGTTTGAAATATTAATTGGTGTGAAACTTTTGTTTTGGTTATTCTGAACTATAAATAGTTAAAAAGACCATACATTTTGTTCTTTTTTTAAAAACGCAAAAATATATGCACAGAGGTACAATGTAACAAATAAGAACTAAAGGCTTTACAATAATATATAGCTTCCTTTGCTTTACTGATTTTCAGACCATGTAAAGTGTCAATATAATGTTCCAATTTCTATTTAAAATTGTTGAATGTTTGGCTTCTTTTTTGCCCATTTATATTTTTGAATGTAGCATTTAATAAAAATAGATTTCAAATACACCGTTTTCTATACGTTTTGTTGGAGTCTTTGCTTGTTTTTTATCTCTTTATTGTAGAAACAACATCTGATATTAAGACAAAAATATAAAACATTTAGACATCATAATGAAACAAGGATAACATAACAGACATAACTCCACAGGATGATACATTCAATATATAAACAAGACACAGGGCGAATGTAATAATAATAATAATAATAAGGACAATAATATCAAATAATAACTTTAAAAAGTATTGTAGCATCCTAAACGTTTTGTTGGATTCAGGGGAAGTCGTCGTCTATGACGTCAGTGAAGGAAGGCGTTGCTCGCTGCTCTCGCTGGGAACGGACGAGAGGAAGGGAAAATGGCGGACCTTGAAGACGTTACGCTGGACGGGAGACCGCTCCACTCTCTTCGGGTGGCGGATTTAAAGGCTGCCCTCGAGGAGCGAGGGCTCCCGAAAAGCGGACAAAAAAATGCTCTTATCAAAAGACTCAAAGGGGTGAGTTGGGCCGTGGACTCGGGATTGCGGGTAGCTGCGGGCTAACAGACGTTTAACGGAGAGACGGGCTGATGCTCGTCTCGAAGGCCGACAACTGCCTGCTACCTTGGCAGCGTAGCGGTTAGCTAGTTTAACGTTAAACCCGCTGAAAAACGTATTAGGTTCACATTGTGGTTGAGCGGTGTCTTAACTGTGCGACGCCGTGTCACCCGCATCGAGATCGGGAGTTAATTTAACTCAACGTTAGTCGCCGAGCTGAAAGGGAAATGTTGATTACCCAGCTAGCTAGCTTACTTGGCTAATGCTGTGTTTAGTTGAGTTGAGCGTTGGCCTCAGTGACTGGCTGGCTGGCTGGGCGCTATGTGTGTGTGTGTGTGCGTGTGTGTTGATATGTCCGCTCCACGCATTGTTGGTATGCAGGAGTTGAGGGGGGAGGTTACACAAGTTGGCTTCGTAGCTTCAACAACTCGCAGAAGCTGCTGTAACTGTTGTTGAATGTGATCTATTTGAATGGACGGATACGCTGTGTCAACTATGCAAAGAAACGCTCGTCTACATACAAACGAGCGTGTCGTGTTGCAAAAGTTTGTGAACTTCCATGTGTCCGACGTGAACGGTTTTGTTTACATTGTAGCAACTTATCTCTTTCACCCGCGAGTTTGTACTTCACATGTGTTTTTTGCTATTAACTAGATATCCATGAGGTTTATTCTAACGGTTAGGGGAATTTACATGTACAACGTTTAAACAACACATTTTAAAGCCCACCCTTTAAAACCCCAGATATTATCGACATGGTTGAATTTTGGCCGTGTTAAATGTGTACCATACCACGTTCGCGTTATTTTAACGTTGTGCTATTCGAGCGTCGTCAAGATATCACTATCGTTAATTTGCATTTGCTTGCATCTTAAAAATGAATGCAACTAAAGCAAGCCTTTGGATGAGTGCTTGACCACATACCGTGCAGCAAGAAGCAGCTGATCAAAAGGGGTTCTTATACGATGCCTTCCATAAGTATATACAAAATCGATACGCATGAAGTACAGACACTCCAAAATTTGTTTTTGTTGTGAAAATCATCTTTGCAATTTTGTCACCTCCAAGATAGAAAACTGTCAGCCATGCCCCATTGTACAAGTGCAGTTCTCCACCACCCTGTTGCATTTGCAGGCACTGCCTCTAGGATGCGTAGGCCAAATTTAGAAAAAGGAATGATATGCAGACCACATGCAAATTCCAATAAATATTCTTGTGTGGCACAACATTAGGGTTATTGATTTACTTTAGGATTTGCGTGTTTGTTCTGCATATCGCTCTTATTTCCAAATTTGGTGGCTTGTGCACACGCCACTGGGATATGTAGTATGGCTCTTGCACAATAATGCCAATGGTGGGCTTGGAGTTTTCCATCTGTGAGATGTTCTCCTAAAGGAAGGCATAAGAACCCATTTTTGACCATCTGTTTTTTGATGAATGGTATGTGGTCAAGATTTCCTTCAAAGGTTTTTGATCCAGTCATGTTTGGACTTCAGAAGCAAATATATGCAAATGTCAGATAGAAACATCCTGAGGCCATTAGGGTTACACAATATCGTGCCAATGAGTACAGATAACAACTTGTTGATTAATATTTGGACAAAACTTGCGTTTTTGCCATTGTCCAATGACAGCCTCGTTGTTATACATTGATTCCATAGTCACCACCATACGTTTTTTGCATCAAATATCACACTGACATTTTCCGTTTGCAGAAAAAATGACGGAGAAAAGCAGGAAGTAAATTTGGCTGGAGGTGGGCTTTAATATATTGCCTCTTCAGTGTTTCCTACTTGGGCAAAATATCACCACCTACTTATGTTTTATATTTAAGCATTGTGTACTTAGATGACTACAATGCAAAACAGAAAAGTGTGTAAAACCTTTAAACCAAGGGATGGACAATCAAGTCCATGATTTGACTAGAGAATAGAAAAGTAAGTGAAATCTCCCCTTGCTTCCCGACCACACCCCCTCCAAAGTAACCTGCCAACCTGTGGGAAACAGAGCTCTTCATCATTATTCCTTAAAATAAAGACATTTTGGATAAACACTTTATACATTTATACAACCAACCAAAGCTGCTGATGTGTAGTAAATGTACTCCTGAACTAAAGATACAAAACATGAATTTTTCATTTTTTCTTGTAACTTTGTCACAATTACCATGGTTTCAGTGTAAGGAAACTGCTGTAGTATTTAAACAAGCATCAAGCATCAAGCATCTAGCTGTAATAAACATATACATTGTTATCTGTCCTACTTTAGTTATGCCCAAGGTTTTGGGTCATCATAATTTTCATCAGGATCACATTTATCTACTTTCATCACCAGTCTGTACATTCACGGCAAAAGTCTTGACTGCTGTATTCTTTTTCATATGTAGACAAATAGTAGTTTGATTTTTGCTCTTCAATTATGGTGGGAAAATATATTTTAAAAGATCAAAGTCTTGGCTATTAAACCTTGTAATGGGCCAACCTCCCAGTATTTTAATTTTTTCTTACATTTTTTTCATTTCACAGCATAGAGTAGCCATTTTATTTTTCAAAGTTGCTAAGAGTTCTCTTAATGCTAATCAAAATACACATTTTGAATTCTTATTTAGTTTTGATTTAGAAGTGCTTGACCTGTTATGGTTGAGACACATCTGATAGCAATATTATTTAATTAATTTATCAAAAAATAGAAAGCTTTCCAGTGCTTGAGCAGCATTCCCGCCTTTTTTGAAACCAGGAAGTGAGACAGGGGTCCCTAGGATATAGCTAAACCTTTTTATGCCTGATTAAATTTTGTTTTTGTATAAATCTGATGTAGTTGACAAAAATCTGGGGCACAACTTTAAAGGGCCAACATTTTCATAAAAAATATATTTTAAAACAAAGATTATTATAATACATTGTTGCGCCTATGTTATCATTAGGTATTGTTAGTTTTAAATTTCGAAGGCTTTTAACAATTTTTTTATTTGTTTGAAGTTGTGAATTCATGTCTGGGACACGGGTGTTTTCTGGCACGGAGCAATGTTAACAGTTAAAAAAAAAGAAAAGAAAGCAGACCAAAACATTTTATAAATCATATTTATATTATATAATATTTCATATATACAAATCCTATAATATAAATAATTTTCACCAAAAAAATGGAATTGGTGTAATAATTTCAAGTTTGTTTTGGTAGGATATGATTTGTCCAAATTCTTAAGAATGGGTGAGATATTTACAGAATATGTACATGAACACATTTTTTGATGTGGAACCAATGATGTGGAACCAAACTAGTTTGCGTTGCATGTTCTATTCTAAATTCTGTTCTAAATAGCTTAATATTCACTAATGATGAATTTATCTTTATATTTAGGTATATCAAAAATAACTTAACATAATAAGTGAAGTCACTGGTAGAATGTCTGATGTCCTCTTTACTAAACCAAGTATTCTCTACTCTTTCAAGCTAGCTATGAGATTCATGCTACAGCTTTTTTACGAACTATTATTTCAATGGGTTGAACTCCAATCAGAAACGCTTTTTTCTTGCTATTTCTTGCTGGTACCATTTCTAAATGACCCCAAGCATCTTTTTCTGCATTATGTTCTGTAAAAGAACATTTTCATATCGTCGCATATTGAACAACATATACACTGATACTGATATGTCTGTGATAGGCCAATATAAATAAATAAATTGGTTGGGCTCTATTAAAGATTTGTTAATACAAATGCAAAGGTTTACTGGCTACTTTAAACATGAAGAAATGACTGGACAAGTAAGGTTTTGATGCTCGCACTAACAACTCTGAAAATACTTTTCGATTAATTACATGGAATGAACAGAGCTGACTTTTCTTTTGTCAACAACAGGCTCTCATGCTGGAGAACCTTCAGAGGACCTCCACCCCTCACATTGGACTACAGCCCAACTCTCAGGTGGGAGTCAAAAGGATGCTTGTGCACATGTTTTTCGTGAAGCCTGATCTCCATTTACACAGATTGACTTCTGAAGTTCAAATGGCAAAGTGTATAAGCATAATATCATGGCAAATCCTGTGACACTTATTTATTGGTGGCCTTGAAAAGCGTGTGGCCTGTTTTCAACTGTTTGTTTCTGCATTTAGATTGGCGAGGAAATGAGCCAGAATAGTTTTATCAAGCAGTATCTGGCCAAACAGCAGGAGCTCCTGAGGCAGCGCCTGGAGAGAGAGGCACGAGAAGCAGTTGAAACCGACGGTGAGATATAGTTACAATCCTCTTGCTACTAGTGACTAAGGTGCTGCAGACACTTCTATCTGTGACATATCTCTGTTGGGCTTTTTGGGTATACAGACCAAGAGGACCACACAGCCGTCAACAACAGCACCTCATGTCCCGCGCCAGCCCAGGTCAGATATCGGTTTGGTTACTATTATATTGATGCTCAGTCACGTTTCTAATCTGCATGTCTGTGAAGATGTTGCATGCCTTACATGTTTGGAAGGACCTTGCTGGTGATAAAATATGTGCCAAATAGTTTGTATGGTAGAAACTGGTATAGTCCTGCAACAAACTCAAGCTCCCTTTCCGTCCTCATCAGGATGTTGCACCAGTATTGGTGGACCAGCACAAGCTGCTCGGCCCCTCTGATGGAGAGGGATTGGCAGGCCCAGCTAACGAGGGAGAGGGAAACAGACACCAGGAGGCAAATATGTCCAGTCCTCCCGTTTCCGCCTTGGCTACCCATGCTCCTGGCTCTGTGGGCATGCACGTCGCTGGTGGTGAGCCACGGCCAGAGAGGGTTCCCACATCTAGCCAAGTCCCTGCAGATAGTGACGATGAGGACAGCGAGGAGGGCGAAGAAGACGGCGAAGACGAGGACTGGGACAGTGGTGCGAGGAGGAGGAGCCTAGGAGAGCCAGCCAGAGGGCCTGTGGCCAGGGAGAGGTCCGGGGCATCCCGCCAACCCCCGCAGCACATCCCTCCCCTCCTGTCTCCGCAACTTCGCCAGCCCACACCTCCTCCTTCCCCGCCCCCAGAGTTATCCTTCCCCCTGCCTGACACCCCGAAACAAAGCCCCCCTAGTCCAGACGTGCCCCCAGCTAGGCAGCGCACGTCCAGTACCTCCAGCTCTGGATCCTCCAGCAGCCGCAGCAGCAGCAGCAGCCCGGAGCCGGAGAGGAGCGGACACGCTGAGCGCAAGCCCGGCCCGCTGACCCTGCTGGCACGCAAGATGGCGTCGGAAGGGGCTTTCTCTGGAGCCGGTTGGCATGGCCGTGACGGCGACGCAGAGAGGCAGGGCAACAGCTCTGCTACAGCCGCACAGTTTCCTGGCAGAGGGCCTCCAGAGGGCACGGTGTCCGCCATCGCTCACACCGCAAACACTGCAGCCAACGTGCCGCTCCCCATGATTCCAGGCACCAACCAGGGCGTCATTGGAGCCCATGTGTCCCACAGTCAAGTACCTGTGAGTGTGCTCAGGGCCACAGCAACAGAAGAAAGGGACCGAGAGAGGGAGGCTCAGTTGGAAAGAGAAAGGGTCCTTGAGCAAGAGAGACTTAGAGCCCTGGAGCTGGAAAGACAAGAGAGACAGAGAATACTTGAGGAAGAGCAGGAGCGGGAGAAGGCTTTGGAGCGGGAGAGAATAGAGCGGGAGAAGGCCTTGCAGCGAGAAAGGGAGGAGAGAGAACGTGCTCTAGCTAAAGAGAGGGAGGAACGAGAGCAAGCTCTAGCACGAGAGAGGGCCCTCCAGCTGGAGAGGGAGAAGGAGCTGGAGAGACAGAGAGCCCTGGAGCAAGAACGGGCTCTGCAGCTGGAGAAGGCTAAGGCTTTGGAGCGGGAACAAGTGGAGAGAGAACGGCTGGAGAGGGAGAGAGAGGAGAAGGCAAGAATGGAGAGGGAGAGAGCCATGGCGCTGGAGAGAGAGAGGAAGGAGCGGGAGAGAGCCTTGGAGCTAGAGAGGTTAGAGAAGGAGAGGGAGGAGAAAGAGAGGAAGGAGAGGGAGAGAGCCTTGGAGCTAGAGAGGTTAGAGAAGGAGAGGGAGGAGAAAGAGAGGAAGGAGAGGGAGAGAGCCTTGGAGCAAGAAAGGATAGAGAGAGAGAGGGCTTTGGAGAGAGAGGCGGCTTTGGAACGCGAGAGGCTGGAGAAGGAGAGAG
>OMKK01001831.1:0-10899 GCA_900302305.1 Polymixia japonica | reverse complement strand
TGAGGTGGAAAGAAGGAAGAAAGAAGAGCAGGAGAGACTTGAGAGGGAGAGAGCCTTGGAGCAAGAGAGGAAGGAGAGAGAGGAGAAGGAGAGAGCCCTAGAGCAAGAGAGGAAGGAGAGAGCCCTAGAGCAAGAGAGGAAGGAGAGAGCCCTGGAGCAAGAGAGGAAGGAGAGAGAGGAGAGGGAAAGAGCCTTGGAGCAAGAGAGGAGGGAGAGAGAGGAGAAGGAGAGGGAGAGAGCCTTGGAGCAAGAGAGGGAAGAGAAGAAAAAAGCTCTTGAACGTGAGAGATTGGAAAAGGAGAGGGCTTTACTGCAGGCAAAAGCCCTGCAGAAGGAAAGGGAGGAGCAGGAGAGGGCCTTAGAGCAGGACAAAGAGAGGGCTAAGGTGGCTGAAAGAGAGAGGGAGAGTCATCTGCCCCCGTCCAAACGTGGCCGCGAGATTGGTCTCACGCCTCTGCCCACCCCTGCCCCCCTCTCCATGGGTCCAGGTAGGAATGTAGACCAGGAACAGGGTGGCGAAGCCCAAGGCCCAATGGCCCGGAGAGACAGCCAGCCAGCAGAATCCGGTACGCCCATCTCACCAGCCCAAGCCACGCCTCTGTCACCCCAGTCCTCATTCAAGAAGTTCCGGTTCTTAAGGGAGTCCCCAGTTCAGCCCCCATCTTCCTCCACCTCCATGGTCATCAAGCGGCCTCGTACCTTCTCTGACAGCCCCCAGCCTCAGGCCTCACCCCTCACTGCCCCTTCTAAAGTTGGGGAGCAAGAGCAGGAAGGAGCCCAGCCCTCTGGTAGTTCTGGCCCACGTGATTCTGTGGGGACCAGGCCCGAGAAGGAGAGCGCCGTCATTTCCACACTGGTCCAGAGTCCCCAAGAAAAAAATGCCGTAAGCCTAGCTTCAGAGGACAAAAGCCAAGCAGATTCGATGGAGACGGAGCAACAGGCGGCCGAGGAGTCAACCAAAAAAGCAAAGGAGGTGGACGAAGGGAAGGTCCCGTCAAGCCCCACGGGGGCTGCGCTGCGGAGGGAAAGAGACGTAAAGAAGCAGGAGAAAGGAGCAAGACGGGGGTCCTCTTCCAGTGATTCCTCTTCCTCCGACTCTGACTCTGGGTCCTCTTCATCTCGGTCCTCTGGCTCATCTTCATCTTCCCAGGACAAAGGCCGCTCCACCTCTAGCAGTAAAAGGGTAAGTGGTCTCCAGGTCACCTTTGTCTCGCTCGTTCTCTCTCAACGACAGTGCTGCACCAAATTAAATCTTGTATAATAGATTATGCGAATAGATTCCGTATTCATCTTTTAGTTGTCTCTGATGTTCAGGACTCAGACCACCAGAGGAACTAACATGCAGTTTTTTTGAGAGAAGCTGGGGGTTTCACAGTAATGTGATGGGTTTGTATCTTGTATATAAGGCAAGGTTTTGATTTTGTCCATTTTTTTGTTTTTTTTCACCAAACATATCGCAGCTCTACTAATTTCTACTGGAGATTCCCTTTTTTCTGCTTTCTTCCATTATTTCTTTATTTTAGTTTGCGTGTTGCCCTGGTCATAGACTTAATCGATATGCACAATGTACAATGCAAGTCCAGAAAATGAAAACACTACTTTATCTTCAGCAAAAGTTAGGAATAACAAGACTAGGTCAAAACCTAGTATATGGCTGGACTGTGTATGTTCAATGTTAGAGGTGGGCGGATCAATACCAAAAGTATCCATACTACAGATACTACATCTCGTTTTGAAGATTGATTCTAGCGTCAATAGGATCGATACCAAAAAAGGAAATGGATCCGTCTCGCTCTCTTTCTCACAATTTTATTTCATCAATGAGTAGAGAAACTGTCTCTGCAAACTCTGTTTCGGTGTCATCTTCACGACAAGAGTGTAGATCAGTCCTGTGCAGGTGAACACGCTTCTTAGTGCATGAATTCTTTGCTTCTCCGCTACTGCTGTGTGCGCTCGCTGTCAAACAACACACACACACGGCGTGTTGCAAGACCGCTCCTCTTTAGTAGTACTTGGTATCGGATCAAAACCAAAATTTGTGATGTCGCCCACCTCTAGATATGCTAGTTGTGGCCAAAAGCCTTGTCACTAGAGGGCTTTTAATGTATCGTAATATCGTCTAAATTAGCACAGTATGGGGTTTCCTCCATCTCGTCCATTCTGCTTTTAACTTCCTGCCCTCATCTGAATTTTGCGCGTCATCAGAATCACGTGACTGCAAACAACCTATGGTGTAACTTCATCACTCAGTCAGTGACAGACATTCGTGTTTATAGGGTTGCAGTCCAGCCGAAAATATGATACATTTTTCAATCTTTTTTCTGTCCATTTCATTGAAAGCATTTTATATTGTATGATTTTGGGTTTTTTCGATGGGGGCACAGACCTTTTCTTTCTCTTTTAGGAAGGGAAACTCGAGAGAGCTTCCCCACCTCGGCACAGGGTGACAGCAGAGGCCCAAGTTGATGAGTCAAAAGAAGGCCCAAAAGCCTCCCTCCGTAAAAGAGGGATGTCTGTAGAGGAGAAGGACGCAAATGTTGATGGAGCTATCCACAGCAAGGTCAGCTGCCTTTTAAATCACCCTGCAATACTCTAAGGCTAGAAATTTTGTTTGCATTTTATAAGTTCTTGGGGAAGATGCATTATTCTACACAAACATTCTCCTGCTGGGTTCTTATTTGACCCCCAATGTCCCTTGGCTTTGTCCATTTTGACATATATTCTTTCCTGACTTAATACCATTACTGGCCTTTTAAACTACCAGAAACCATTCATTGGATTGCCTGCTGAAGAAGAGAAGAAACCGAAGAGAAAGGACAACGAAGGAGAGGAGGAAAAGAAAGACAAACCAAGGTCTGCTTTTCACTCTTGGTGTTATGACACACGCATTGTCTGACTGAATTGGGCAAACATACGACATATGCACAGAAACACATTCAATCCTTCTTTTTACCTCTGCTCAAAACTATTTGCTGTGGCTACATGAGAGGTCTACATAGGTTGCCAGATGGGTGTGTGGTGATGGAAAATTGTCAGACTGGGATACTGGGAGCGTTCATTAATACAACCTGGGCCACAGTCCATCATGTGACTGAGCAGGACCTGGTACAGTTGAACTGTGGGAAATTAAAAGACTTTGTCCCTATGGTTAAGCCAAAAAAATAAATAAAAAGGTGTGGCCAAGTTTACCTGAAGGTCAAGAAATTCAGCAACATTTGGAGAACAAGTAATGATACTTAAGTAATTTTTATTTCTATATCTTCAGTTATTTGTATGATTCAAGCACCTGTGAGGTTGCAACAGATTACTTTGTCCTGGCCAAGTGTACCTAACAGGTAATAAAATAGAGTATAGAGGAATTGTAGATTTCAATCAATTTTCTTTTTGCATCTTAGGGCTAAAACATATCCAAAGTAGCATACGCTTATACACACTAACACACTGTCAAAAACTTTTAATATATAATATTATAAAATATATAATACTTTAAAAATATTTACCACTGCATGGGTTCCCTATTGTTTGTTACCGGCCATGTGTACTGCAACTTTGTTGGAGCTATCTGGCTTTTTGCCCAGAGGCCAACCAGTTGATTAAGCGTCCAGTTAGCATTGAACAGGTTCTGTGGGCTCACTCAGATGGAATTAAAGAATGCATCTATTGATCAACAGACATGACTGAACAGAAATGGTTTGCCAGGTAAAAAAAATATGGGTTAATTTGGCCCTTTCTTAGGATATTGTGACCAGTGATAAAATATCACTGCCATGGCAAGTTCTCATTGGATGTGTATGTAGTATACAGTATGAAGTACTCCAAATGCTGCTTACATGCATAACATTGACCATAAATTATTTTATTTAGATCTATGTTTTGTCTGTTATCAAAACCCCTCACTTCTTTTTATTTACTCAAGACACAATCATAGTATAAATGCACATAGATTAAATTGTTCAAGCTATGGTATCAATGTAACGGCAAGGTTATTTATTTGTACTTTTTTGGCTTGAGTGTCAGATTTCGTTTTATAACATCTATTTTACATTCACGTCACACCTTCATAATCATAGTATTTATAATCAAGGAAATTATCAAAGGTGTGGCCGGTCAAGACGGTCGTGATAAAGCGGTGTGTACGGGAGGATGTTGGGTATTGAATTTCCCATCAGGCGATTTATGAGACTGCCTTGAAGCCGGTGTGGCTGAGAAGATGCGGGTCCTTTTTATACCTCATTTTTCGTTCGCAGCAATATGGCTGTGCTTCGTGGTTCGGTCTAGCGGGCAAGATTAGACTATTGTAGCAGCGGGACGCTAAGCTAAACAGCGACTGCGGTCCTGTCCAGCGCTTTAACACGGGCCAGGTTTCCGACAGGAATGCGTGCAGAGAGGAGTATAATCTGGTGAGAGGAAGGTAGGAAGAGGAAGGTAGGAGGAGACAGGTTGCTCGTCGCGACGCAGTTTTTTTTCCCCATCAGATTTTATCGGAATCTGCGTTAGATCCGTGTCCGCGTGACACCGCTGTAATAAAGTCCTGCAAGTTAATTTGTTCGGCGCGAGGCGGACGTGACCGTGCGCGCGCCCGTGGGAGTGGGACGAGGAATGTGTCGTTCATTCATTCTTCAGGCGTCACGCTGTCGTCTGCTCGGTGTGTCGGTCCGTCCGTGTTGAATGAATGGAGCAAAGCCGAAGGGGGGATTGCGGTGTCTGCATTCCTCGTTTCCTCTTGTCGGCGCACTCGACTGAATTCCTTTTGACTCAAAAGCTTTGGCGGTGACGTTACAGAAACGGACAACGTGATTATAAGATATATATATGATTGAGAATATGAGAAATAGTGGTGCAACTATTTTAGCAACACTTGCTGTAGGTGTTCTAATTAAATATGTATGTTAGTTGATTGTTTTCACTTGATTAAATATTTGTTGTTTTGGTTCCAACAAGAATATCTGTCAAATTACACTTGAGCATTATTATTATTTATTTAACTGTTCAAATCTATTTTTGTTTCCTATTTATGTTTGAGGGTTGAATGCAATGCAAAAGCAAGATTTGTTTTCTCCACCACCCATATTAATTGCCTACTTATCTATGCCCTCCTTTCCTGTTGTCATTTTCCTTTCACATCCTGCAGGGAGGTAAAGGAGACCGCCATGGCAGAGCCCGAGAAGGTTCCAGAGACCACCGAGGAGGTAAGGCAACTGGAGAACCTGGGACCACCTTGTTTCCAAGGCCCTCTAAAGAAACTGTCTGAGGACTATGATTGGCCAAACCATCCAAGCCTTTATTTACATATTTATTTCACAGCTGTTGTTGAAACTGTTTAATTTTTGCACATCCTTTTTTAGACTGTATACATTGGACTTGAGGTCATTTAAGTACTTCTTGTCTCCTATAATTTTAATTGGCTTTTTTTTCGTATTGGAAATCTTAGCTCTAGTTGTTCTTGTTTTTTGTTTTTTACATTTCCATTTGATGACTTAATGAGCCCTTTTTGACAAGCTGTAGAATATATGTATGTAGGATTTTTGATTTGGCTCTGTCTTAAAAACCTTTGCTGGCACTGTCTCTGGCAGACGCAGCAGGGGCCGTTTTTCATTGTGGCTGATGTTTAAAACCCAATTGATTGCTTTGTTATAAAGGTGCTCATGCCTCTTCCATTGCCCCTAATGGTACCTGCGTACTACTTCTGCCACTACTACTACTACTGCTGCACTGTTCCACTGTCCCCCAAGAAACCTGGGTTGACCACAGATAGGCCCCCGAGTCTGCACTGCAGAGGGACTGCCCTGGCAACAAAGGCCTCATGGCCATGGAGATGGCTGACAAGAGCCATTGATTGGACTAAAAGTTTGAGAGAAGGGTATGGGTAGTCAATGAGGCCCACCTTTCTCTCTTAGCTAATTATCTACTTATCAAGTCATGCACCCTAACTATCAAGATGGAAAAGAGATGAGGAAGTCCACTCACGTGACCTCCAAAGACTATTCTGAAACGATAACAACTGAGGAGGTTTCAGATGACTGAACTTATGGACATATACATCCCACAATAAGGTTCCAGAAGAATATGGTGCATAATGGACCTAATGTTGTCAGTTAATCTGGTTGCTGGACTGTCAAATGCTTGAGAGAGGACATTTTGGATTCTGTTCAATTCGTCAAAATGGGATCCAATTGAATCTCTGGAATAAATTCCACGGTTTGGATACTAAATGAATTTTCAAACAGCCCTAATCAATTATCTGGACTTCTGATGGCCCTTAGCCTCTAACTTCTATTTGACACATTTTATGTTTGGCTGAAGAAGGGACTTGCCAATTGGGTCCCCTACTACTACTGCTACTACTACTACTACTACCACTACTACCACCAGAGGTTTGCTATTATGGACTCCCATTGTGCGTGCTGTTCTCAAAAGGAAACTTGACGTTAAAATAGAAATTGCTGGATTTGTCTGACTGTTAAGTAACATTCATTATCCACTGTCCATCTAATTGGACTTTATTACAATTTTCTGTTGCGACGAAGAGCCTGCCACTGTTCTGTGAGGACTAATGCCCTAAGAACTGAGGACAACTGCTTTGACCCAAAGCATTTTCAAGCCCCCACCCCAATGAACTATTGAGCCCATCCTGCCAACCAACCAGCTTTCAGATTTCCACCCAAACATCTCAGCCACCTTTGATTGGACCCTTGTTGCCTAGATACAGTACATGCAGTCGTGATTGGGCCATATCCAACCCAGTAAGGATCAGGTGTCAGTGGTACCAGGGAATAAGTAGTCATTTTCTCAATGTTACTTTGCACACAGTATTATTTAGAAAATGCATAGTTTACAGTCAGACTCCCTGTAGCATATGCTGGGGTAATTGACAACAGTATTTTTTTTGGGGGAAATGTTTACCTTATTCATGGCTACTGCAGTTTTGATCAAAGATGGTTCTAAACTATCTTCTGTTTATAATCTTAAATCCCATTAGACTTTAATTTCTTCAAAAGCAATCCCGCTCCATGAGCCTGTTGGGCATGATGTCGTAAAATGATCTAGCTCTATGGAATTTAAACTGCAGTATTGCCATCAGATGTTTTGTTTGTGTTTAATAGAGACTGCTGCTACAACCTCAACATTATAACATGCAAACACATTTATAGAATGGCTTAACAAATGCAAACAACATAATCAAACTTGTTAACTACCAACACAGGAACTGCACAGCTAAATGCCGTCAACAGACTTGAATTGGACGTTGACGCAGCAGTTTCTATTATTCCCTTTCTGTCCCTACTTGTCCCTCTCTCTGTTGTCATTTCATCTCCCCTGCAACCTGTCCATGACCTTCTGTTTGTCCTGCCCGTGGTGTTTGCCTCTCACCTCCCCCCTGTACCTCGGGGTTGTTCTTATCTCCTTCTGTTACAGACACCTAAGGCCTTCACCGCCCGTAGGATCTCCCTTAGCAGTGAGTACATCTTCCTGCCATGCACTCACCTGCTGCTCACCTGGTTCTCTTGTCGTTGCTCCTACCCCGTTCCCATTTTATGATGCTAGCTTGTTACATCGTGATATTATATGTGGTGTTATTGTTTGTACAAGATTCAAGACTTCTTTTTTGTAACTGGAACTCTTTTTATACAATTCCATGTTCCATAGAGGTTCTATAGATGTGACTGTCTGGGCCTGTATGAGCGTTTCATATCTTTTGTGCATGGTTTTGTGAGCATGTGCAAATGTGTGTGTGTGTGGATTTAAACCTTTTCCTGCCCCAACAGGCAGCAAGGCATCCCCGGGCAGTGGCAATGCAGAGGGCGAGCAGGAGTCTGGGGGCGGGGCTGGCCGCAAGAGGAGATGGGGCTCCAGCACAGCTGTCACTGCCAAGAAGGCTTCCATCAGCATCACCACAGACTCTCTCAAGGTATTTACAGCACAGTAGGCCTCATAACACTGATCCCTGATCCTTTGGAATACTGTTGAATGTATACACTGGTGTGACACTGTGTGAAACGGCTGCAGTGCTTCCATCTTGAATGATTGAATGTGACTGAGCTCATCTTCCTGTGATCTTTTTCTTTCCCCACATCCAGTCCCTGATTCCAGACATAAGGCCGTGTCCAGGCCAGGAGGCAGTGGTGGACCTGCACCCAGAAGAAGCTGTCCTCTCTGGCGCAGAGGACGAAGAGAGGGAGCGCCCCGACCAAGACCTCCAGATCCGACGCACTGTCACGCAGGTCGGTACAGCAGCTCGTACCCTTGTAGTAGTAGCTACCCTTTATATTGCTGCATATTAGGTTGACAACCACCTCCCCCTGCAGGTGGTGCCCTCGGAGAGCCAGGAGAACGGACAGAAGGAGGCCAAGAGGAGCAGGCAGGAGGAGGTGGAGGAGGACGACCTGAGGGGAGACAAAGAGAGGACGAGGAGCCACGAGGAGAAGATGGACAGATCACTTCCCGGCGTCATGGAAACTCAGTCGCCTTCACACACCAGTCATGATGTGGAAATGAACACTGGTAATGAATCTGTTACCAGACAGCCTCCATCTGTGCCTTTAGATGAACCAGACATCTTTAAGAGGAGAATGCTCATGTTGGATGTACTTAGACACGACATTTAGCTGACTTTTGCATGAACCTCCTAAAAACATACCTAAAGTTAAGGGTGACAAAGTTGCTAAAGGCACTGATGCCTTGATGATCTCATCTGCTCTCTGCTAGACCACCTGGTTATCGGTGTAAGACGGGACATAACCTTGTTGACGTTTCCTCCTTCCTATCCCCAGTGACCCCCAGTGACACTCTGATCCGTCGCTCCATCAGTCAACAGAAGTCAGGTGTGTCCATCACCATCGACGACCCGGTCCGCACGGCGCGGCAGCCCTCTCCGCCCCGCGGCAAAGTCTCCAACATCGTCCACGTCTCCAATCTGGTGAGAAGCTCCCCTTTTGGGTATATTTGTAATGGAGTGGATGCGTGCACTGGTCTAACGCTGTATTCATGAAAAAGAAATTCAAGCAGTGGTTTTGTAGACAGTTTTAGGGGTTGTTTTCACTGTCCCGCTGATGGTAAGATGTTGTTTGTTCAGGTGAGGCCGTTCACCCTTGGCCAGTTGAAGGAGCTGCTGGGCAGAACTGGCACCCTGCTGGAGGAGGGCTTCTGGATCGACAAGATCAAGTCGCACTGCTATGTCACTGTAAGTTCCCACATGCATCTGATCCCTTTAATGGAGGACAGTTTAATTACAGATTGCTGTGTAGCAGAGGTTCCCAGGCTCTTTGGGTTGGTAACACTTCCTTTCATTCCAACACTTATATAATGTGCATACTGTGTTCATGTTGTCCCACTTCTTTTTTTAGAGTAGGTCTCTAGGGTAAATAAGTGAGGTAAGTATTTTCTTTCTCAGGACAGATATCAAACTGCTCTTGTAAGCTGGTTAGTGGTACTCAGTGGGAAACATGTCTTTCACTGGGGCTTCTGTAGAGAAGAGGGAAGTAGTTTGTGAATTGAAGTAAATTGGTTTAGTGTTCGTTTGGAATGAAAACCTACATACTCTTTGTTATTGAAGGTCCATATTTGAGGACCACTGCTGTGTCGGTATGGAAGTGGGTTGGTTCTTCTCTCTACCTAATGGCTTTCTCTTCCCCTCTGTGTGTTTTTAGTACTCCAGCTCAGAGGAGGCAGTGGCCACCCGGGCAGCTCTGCATGGGGTCAAATGGCCTCAGAGCAACCCCAAAGTCCTTAATGTGGACTTCTGCCAGCAAGATGAGGTGGGACGTCTTAAAACAATAGTTTTCTCTGAATTAACAGTCAGCATTTATCTTAAAGCCATCAGTACTGAGTCCACTGTAACCTGAGCATGTCTGTTGTTGTTGGTAGTTGGACTTCCACAAAGGCTTGGGCACAGCTGACAAACCTGGAGCAGAGGACCAGGGGGCTGGGACCGGCCGTGGTCGGGCGTCGGTCTTACCCTCTCTCCTCCCCGAGCGAGATCAGTGGGCCGAGCGGGAGCGCGAGATGGAGCGCAGGGAGAGGGCCCGCGCGGAGCGAGAGTGGGACCGGGACAAGGTCAGGGAGTTTGGAAAACCCGGAGAGGAGAGGGAGGGAGGTCCCCGGAGGTCGCGCTCCAGAGAGAGGCGACGCAAGGAGAGGGGGAAGAGCAAGGAGAAGAAGACCGACAAGAAAGGTACGGCCTGAAGACTAAAGCCACATGAGGAGTTGACTGTTTACATGAGGTTTCAGTTTTGTTTTATTTTGAATATTGCGTCTTGGTTTTGGCAGACAAAGCAGCTGAGGAGCCCCCTGCCAAGCTGCTTGATGACCTCTTCCAGAAAACTAAAGCGGCTCCCTGTATATACTGGCTGCCTCTCACAGAGGAGCAGGTGAGGCACAAACCACTTTGTTCACTGTCTTTGTCATCTTTGATGCACCACTTGTAAATAAGTATCTATGTTACATGGTAATCCTCGAGCACAACGCACACTAAGCACCCTTCCTGTTCCAGTATGCCCAGCGGGAGGCCGCCAGAGCAGAACGGATGAAGGAGCGTGAGAAGAGGAGGAAGGAGCAACAAGAGGAGGAGGAGAAGAAGAAAGAGGAAGAGCGCAAGGAGAGGATGAAGGCCGGGAGCGGCACAACGGGAGACCGGGGGGAGGGAGAGAAGGACAAGGACAGAGACAGAGAGAGGGACAGAGACAGGGACCGAGGGCGAGATAGAGACAGGGACAGAGAAAACGACAAACGCAGGGATGGCTACCGAAGGCCGGGGGGCAGTAGTGCAGGCGGGGGTCGGCGCTCACGCAGCCGCAGCGACCCGCGAGACAGGCGGCGCTAGAAGCCAATCGGTGGATGGAACTGTCCGAGAGAGAGCGCCCCTCCCTCCCTCCCTCGCTCCCTCCCTCCCTCGCTTTTTTC
>OMKK01001829.1:12085-26810 GCA_900302305.1 Polymixia japonica | reverse complement strand
ATCGATCCGATTCCTTATCGATTCTCTTATCGATTCCAGATGCTAAGATGCTTGGCATTTACAAACCGTTTGCCCAATCCAGAAGCGGAAAAAACGGGCTTGTTCGTCAGATTCTGAAGTTTCCAACGGTACCTGAATGCATCACCAGCGCTGACTGCAACATACCAAAAGGGCGGGCGAAAGACGAGAGAAATTCGTCTGTAAATGTATTCCTCACGTCCCAGATCGAAAATATGCAGAAAATAAACCGTTCGCTCGATCTAAAGTCTGTAAAAAAACAATTAATTCTACGCCTCTTACTACTTTCGGCAAGCTTTGAATGAATTAAAACTACCCCGGTTTCGCGTGTCAACAAATCCGTGATTCCGTCATGATCATGAACATCGCTCGTAGTCTCGTCTTTTTTACATGAAGCCGTTTCCTCGTCTTTTTTTGTGAAATGCAGCCAAGCCTTGGAGCACTTCTTTCTTTCAGCCATTCTGTTCCCCACTTGCTTTTCTCTCCAATTACGTCATGTGATTGGATTCACTGAGCCAGGCATCGATAAGAGGAACCGGTTCTCAAAGAGGGATTCGATTCCATGGAATCGAAACTTTTCTTATCGATGGACCCGGAGAACCGGTTATCGATTAACATCCCTAGTAGCTAATTACATATATTGGCTGCAACAACACCGGGGCTTGACTGTTTGTGTGTATTGCATATATAGTGACAGCTGGGGCAGAGGAAAGAGGTGGGGTAGATGAATAGTAGAATAATAAAAAATTTTACCATTGCAATGGGTTATTATAACAACTTAAAGTGGATGTCTATTCCTCTTTTTGATGCTTTTATTCAAACAAAAATAGCTATATTTGTGTGATTTGCGTGTCACAGTTGTCTTGTCAAATGTTAGCTGCCATAGTTTTCAGCGAATGTATTAAGTTATAATGTTCTGTGCCACTCTTTGATTTTACCCTGCATTTTCTCTTCCTCAGGCAAGTCAGCTGTACTATGATGCCAACACAGGCATCTACTACTACTATGATGCAGAGAGTGGACGATACCAGTTCCATTCCAAAATAGAGGTACCTGCTACCCAGACTAGTGCTGATCCATGCCCAGACAAGAAGGCTGCTGAGAAGAAAGGCAAGGTGTGGAAGAAGGTGAACAAGAAAGGCTCCCAACAGGATGACAAGGTATGTAAACAAATGATATGATGCTTAGAATCATCAATATTCTTGTTAGAAATATTATGTTCTTTTTTTTTCTTGATACATCTTGTGGTTGATTGCTGACAGCTGGCATTTGATTAATTTCCCCCTTGAAAAAAAAAATCCTGAGTTTTCAGGTCTTCACTCCTCAGGCTTCTTTGTTGGTCTCAGTTTTCAAATACTCATTGTATTTTATAGACTGATTTTGGGTTAGTTGATTAAAATACTATTCCTCTGACCTAGGTGCAAGAGGTGACTAAGTCATTGGCTAATATGAAGATTTCCTCTTTCTGGAATACTGCATCCCACAGAGGTACACGTTTGATACTAACATACAGAGCACTTTATATCAGTTTTCAGTGGATTTGAAACTATTTGTGTTGCATACAATTTGGGTTGTTTTTTTTTTTAAATGGTTATCAGCGCAGGTAGTCACTGTAATCCTTGAAGGTGTTACTCAAGGGTTTGGTCATTTTTCTGGGGTTACAGTTATTTTTGGATCATTGTGAACGTGGATGTTACCCCCTGAGGATTTTTTATTTATTTATGGAGACTACAAACTAGTCTTTGGAAACTGAGACCTTAATAAGAATGCCACAGATACAAAAAGACATGGGATCCACAAACTGCCAGCTTGTCACTCATCACTGGAGATGATAATCTCACTGTTGACTGTCTGGTGGCAGGACCTCAAATCTGATGGAGTGAAGTTGGAAGAAGAAGAAGAAGAAATTGAGTGGGTTGAACGGCGAACACTTAAGAGGAGCGTCGCATCACGAAAGCAGAGGCAGCGGTCTGAGAGTCCGGACGTGGCTCCACGCAGGAAAGACTCCTCAAAACCCAGCGAGGACAGAAGCAGACCTTCGTCGAAGAGGAAGAAGCAGAGAAACGGTTCACACTCGGACGACACGAGTAGGTCGAGGAAGAAGAGGAAGAAGTCCAAGTCAGAAAAACGCAACGACAAGAAGAAAAAGAAGAAGAAGAAAAAGAAGAGCCAAGGGGCATCGAGTGACTCCGATGAGAACAGCGAGCCAGAAGAGGGCGAGATCACCGAGTCAGAGGGAGAGTGGGAGTCCACCCCGTCGTTTTCGTCGTCTTCTCCCTCCCCTCCCAGGGGCAGCCCCGAGTCAGAGATGGAGACGGAGAGTCAGGAAGGTGAGAGGAAGAGCAGGCAGCATTCAGAACGCCTGCTTATCGGGCTGCACTCGCTTAAACATAACCAGTCTTTAGGGAAACTAGGTTCTCTCTTGACACCTCAACTCTGATGTAGGTATGTAATTAGAAGCTAGTGAGATGCACCACCTGTCGCTATCTCCGTCCGTTTACACAACAGAATTGATCTGCTTAGCACGGTGGTCTCGAGTGTATCTCAGGGAGGTCTTCGTCTTCCTGTCATGGGCAACGTTTTGGTTTTTTTGTCTTCGCAGTCAAAGACATTTGGCCGCCCTGCGTGAGAGTGACGGTGGTCAGGTCTCCAGTGCTCCAGGTGGGCACCCTGTTCATCATCACTGCTGACTCTCCGGCCACCATCGGCAGGTAAGCGGTATGGGGCCCATCTTCACTTATAGCTTTACCATAACAAAATAATACGCCATTCTTTGGACTCGGTGATTGTGGAAAGTGATTGCTCAATATATCATGATAGCAACCCTCTGAATAAGAATTTGAAGAGGACACGCTATTTTTTTTTTTTTTTTGTTGCAGAGAGAAGGAAATGGACCATGCAATCCGAATACCAGAAATGGGCGTTAGTAAGGTACTCCACTGCTTAATCTTCGGTTATCAGTCATTGGCTGATAGCTGGACCACTTAATCTTTAAAATACCAGTTGGCTACAATACAAAGGAAGTACAATTCAGGTGGTGATTGTTGTTGTTTTGTTCCAGTTCCATGCAGAGGTATACTTTGACCAGAACCAACAGAGCTACATGCTGGTGGACCAGGGCAGCCAGAATGGAACCGTCATCAACGGCAACAGAATTCTACAAGTCAGTCATCTATCAGTTTGTTTATTTGTCTCCTGCTTTGCAACTAAAGATTAAAACTTCAGCTAAAGAATGATTGATGTTGTAGAGTATTAACCCCTTTTTTTTGGGTGGGGGGGGGTTTCTTGCCTGCAGCCCAAAACCAAGTGCGAGCCCTGTGCGTTGACACACGGTGACGAGGTGAAGATGGGGGAGACGGTGCTGTCCTTCCATATCCACTCGGGGACAGACACGTGTGACGGCTGCGAGCCCGGTCAGGTGATGGCTCACCTCAGCAAACACAGGAGAGAGGAGAAGCCAGGTGAGACGCCCTGTGGAGGAGAGCCATTTGGCCACATCCATCAGCACTTTCACAGGCTGGTAGTATTAATTACGAGGATGTAATGATTGATTCTGAGAGCCTGGGTCGAAACACTGTGACGCCAAGCACACGCCCTGCAGAGCCGTCGATGAGCAAGACATCGAAGTCTTACCAGCTGCAGGGGGCGCTGTTCCATAACTGACCCTTCTGTCTGACCTCCCCTGTGGAGGGGCGTAAGCAAAAAGAATGTTTTTCCTACGGTGATCAATACAGAATCACATTTTTCATCATTATTAGCAGGACAATTAACTGACATCCACTTAGTCTGGATTTCAGCTGCAACGATTGTTTACATGTCGTATTACCTGCAGTGATTTGACAACGACAAGGTTTACTGAGAGCAGCTGGGTGGAACATTGATTTTTTTACTTTGTACCGATTGTGCTTTTCCAAAGGCCCCACTGCTCTAACCAAAGAGGACAAGGAACTACTAAGACAGTTGGAGCTAAAGCAGCTGAAGATGAAATACGGCCTCCGGGTAGGTGTCATCGGGTCCACCAACAGCCACAAGTCCGTCAAACGTCTCCTCCATCTCCGTAACTCGGTAACATCTCCGTGTTCTTGTCCTTCTGGCAACAGGGTAGCGAGTATGAGGACAAAGCCCTGAAGAACCCCAAATACAAGGACAGAGCAGAGTCCCGGAGACAAACCGTGGGAAGTGATGGGGTTTTCCAGCGAGACGACGCCCCCGCTTCAGTTCACGTGTAAGTGTACCATCGTCGACTGCGAAACGTATACGCAGAGACGCTGCCAAAGACGGGGAAATAACAGATGTCGTTTGTGAGTCAGACACACAGAAGAGACCTTCTCGGTGTATAATTGTCCCGTCCGCTTTGTTTCCTCTTTAAAGGGAGATCGGCGAAGTCAATAAAGGTCGGAAGATGTTGGAAAAGATGGGCTGGAAAAAGGGAGAGGGACTGGGCAAAGATGGAGCTGGAATGAAAGCCCCGGTAAGACCGTGCCTGACAGTCAGGAAAAGTCATAGTGGCAGACCTCTGATGGAGATGACATCCTGTTTTGGTGTATTATGCAAACTGATGATCTTTCTTCATTATCCTTTGCTCTCATTCAATTACGTATCTCTTTTTTTCCCCCCCCAGATCCAGGTTAAGCTCAGGAAGTCCCAGTCTGGGTTGGGAGCCAGCGCTGCCCTTTGTATGGAGGATGCCACACTTACCAAAACCAGGAACCAGAGTAACTGGGAGAGAGCCCGCGAGAGATTCGCCGACTCGTGCCAGCCCGACACGCCGTCCTCCAAGACGCAGAAGGACCGGTCAAACAAACCTTGGGTTGCGGCAGAAGAAGCCGAGGCCACGAACGCGGCGGCGATTTTCGATAATGCCAACCAAACATAGGAACGGGAGTGAGTGTGTATATTTACAGTACACACTAGAGCCGACAGGGTGGGGTCATATGTGCTCAAGGAGAGGGAGCTCCGTCAGTCCACTTGAGGTGGCTGTAAAAGACAGCAAGCATAGTAACCTGGCAGACTTGTTATTGTCTGGTATTTATTTTGTACTCGGTCTTCAGCTTAATGCAACTTTGTGTAGGGTTTTGGACAAAGCCTCCAGCAACTTCCTTTTCTCTTGGCAACATTAAGTTGAGTTGCATCCTTAGCCCAAATGCTGATTAATAGGTTTTTGTCTCAGAATCAACCATAACAGTCCTGTTATTTTTCTAACAAGTAGAAACACTTCACCCTTGCGCAATACGTCACTGCCTGGCTAAGAATCAGTGGTCAAATGCTGCCTTGTTACAGATATGCATGGAATAACCGATTTTTGAGGATACTTTATGAGTCATTAACTGCAGGTGTAAAATGTGGTTGTTGCTCTCCCCCGTTAAGAGAACTGCGCTGGACCTTGACAGATTTGAACAGTCAAATAAAGAGTGACGCTGGAACTGCAGTTTTGTACATGGCCAAATGTATCTGGGTCTTTCCACAGTAAATGTACTGAAAAGCGTTACATGGAAGTCAAAATTTAGAATTGCTTATTTTTTTCCACAAAACGTGTCTGCAATGTCCTCATATCATAGTTTCGATAACAACTAAGGAGAAGATAATGCATGCCTTATTTTTATTTTATTTTTTTGGAGAGGTTTTTCAATTGATGAATAGACACATCATATTTCACACAATACCATATCAGACCGAATATATATCAATTATGGAGAGCAAGACACGTTTTAGAGCTGAGAGGATTTTTGATAAGTTTTTATAATATTAATTTCATTAACAGAAATAGGCCACCATTTAATGAATTGTCTAGAACAGGATAAACTGTTTTAAAGTTTTCAGTCAAACTCAAGACATTTGACTACCTGTTGAAAGGACTATACGGTGGAGTTGTAAACCTAGCATGTATATATTTTATCAGGGTTGTTGTATTCCTGACACAAAACAAGTTGTGTTAGATACACATTTTAGCTGATAAACTACTCACTGTCGTAAAGAAACAGGTCTTTATTTGTTGACAGAAATAGTATCAAAGTGACGAACGCCACCTATGAAACTTTTAATGATTGATGAACTGGGACGAACTGGGACTGGATCCCTTGTCATCATAATCTCTCTTTTTTTATTCACGCGTAAAAAGAGAATGGAAACAATTCACTTACTTTGATCACTGATAATTATGATCAAACTCAACTAAAAGAACTGAAATTGTAAATGAATGAATTGTAATTGTTTTATTCATGTCCACATTTACTACAAATAATATATTATTTGAAATGCAGAGTCGGAAGTGATATGTTCATGACTGAAGCACAGTAACGACCACTTGCCATATTTTAAAGAGATTTAGCGAGCAGCCTCTCTTGATGTCCGAGTAATTGTTTCAAATCCGTTCAAGCTGTTTTGATCATTTAAAAAAAATAATTACAGGAATACAAATCTAATGTTGAAATGCAGCAATTTCAGTGCATAGATTAGTCATTTTTGATATTGGCATTATTATATCTTCAGAAGTACAAATGTTGGAAGTAAAAAATTAAGTATTCTATCTGTCTATCTTCACCTTCAGTATGTCATCACAACTATGTTTGGTCATGAAATATGCTTTCCATTGTTTTATTTGGGATGGGAAAAGCAGATACCCTTTAATAGGACGTTTTACTGTGGAAAGAGCCATGTTTGTAGTCCAGCCTACAGAGGGCAGAGCTACTGTGCCTTTCTCTACCAAGAGGACATGAATAGCCTAAAGCAAATATTGACACAGGGAAGATACATTTCTCACTCTCATTCTGATGCTCTGGTTCTGTTTTTGACCTCTTTGTAACTTAACTAGTATGCTAACCAAGTCACGATAAACAAGTCACACATGCTCTGTAACAATGTCCCAGTTTTTCCATTGCATATTAAATATTGAATAAGTTTACTATTTTGAGTTTGTTCAATTCATTTTACATATTACATAATATCAGATCCTTTTCTAATATCTAATATTTCTAATATAGGTGTTTGTCATACACACTAGTGTGCCACACCATTCAGCAAATATTTGACAATCCACCTGTACATGTCTGAGGCCTTATCAGTGAGTTCACTTCAAGGGTTTGTGAATATTTGCACATGTGCAACTGTACATTTGAATAGACACCACTGATAACACTCACAAACCCAGAGTACAACCAAAACAATACAGGGTGGGGGTTTACACTACAGTACGTAGTGCATGTAATATGTTGACTGACATTCCAAATACTACCAGGTAGTCCTTATAATAATAATGGTTCAAATTTATATAGCGCCTTTCGAGGTACCCAAGGTCACTTTGCACACACACACACACACACACACACACACACACACAGTCACAGTCACATAGTGAGGCAATCTGAGTCTTGTGACAAGAGAAGCAACAACATAGACGCCAGCGTCCTCTCATGATCCGAAAGATCCACCCCAACAACACAACAACAACATTAACCCTAACATTCTTCTAATGGTGGGAGGAAACCCACGCAAACACACGGAGAGCATGCAAACTCCACACAGAAAGGACCTGGGACGGCCGGGGTTCAAACCTGGGACCTTCTTGCTGTGAGGCAACAGTGCGAACCACTGAGCCACCTATCAACAAATAGAGCTCTGAGCTGTATAATTGTTATGGTTTATGTTAACAAATAAAACCATAACAATTATACAAACTAACAGCAGTTGGGGACATAACGTACAATACCAATTTGGTACATAGAAATTTGTTTCTGTCCACTGCAGAACTAAACTCACCATAAAATACAGATGAATGGTTTCACTCACGTGTTACTATTGGTGTGACTTTGCAAGTTGGCTGGCCCGCTGGTCGTCTTCTGCTGACTGGAAGAGCCGCCCATTTCGACCGTCCCTCTGCCCCACCGAGGGAACTCCTGGTTCTACCTGACTGTGTGTGTGTGTGTGTGTGTGACAGCGCGGACACGGTCGCCAACTGTGCGTCTTCCTTTAGCTAGTGAGCATACCGTCTTGCACGGGACTGAGACTGCTGAGCTGACAAACTGGTGCTCTGGTGTCAAGAGTTCTGAGACACAAGTTTCTGTCAGTTGGTTCACACCTCCTCTCCTTGCTCCTTCCCTCTTTCCCGCTCTCTCTCTCTCTCTCCCCCTGCTTCCTACTCAGTCTCCTCCTCTCTTACCTCGACGCACCTACTGGAGGTGAACGTTCTACTGGAGGTAGCGCGGCGTAATAAAACTGGGTGGGGTTTGTGTATGCGTCCCTGCGTTTGCATGCACTGTATGTGTGTAAAGTCTGTGCGCCTGGTTGTTTTGAGGGTAAAGTCTCTGACATAAAAAAACGATATTCTGTGAGTCATGCTGAAAGTCAGGAGATAAAGCTGGGTTTTATTCTGCTTCTGTGAAGATGAGGCATGACGTGGCTCGGGGCTTTGAGAGATCTGGCTTGACCAGTTCCTTGCACTACAAAGGCATGTTGAGATTCAGAGCAACACTAGGCTTCTGTTCTTTTTCCGCTGCAGGCTATTTATTTGTTGATAGTCCAGTCTTTACATGTACCCAAAACAAATAATGCAGAGGGTAATAACTGATCCGCTTGGAGATGCGTAACAATAATTGTACGGCGACTATCCCTAGTACCTTAGGGCAAAAGTTGTTTTTGTTTATTTAAACTTTGGTTTAAATCACAACTTCCAGAATGATAATAAAAGGAAACTATTAAGAGTTTGGTTATGGAGGAACAGAACGAATATGACTCCCCCTTTGGATGATAATACACTGGTGATGAAATCCATTCTAAGTGCATGTCTCATACTACTAAACAAAAGACACTGAACCACACTGAAATTCACACCAACTGTTCATGCGCGGCGTTCATTTGACCTGGAGCAGTACAGCGACGTCTGTGTGAATATACACACGCTCTTCTTCTCTCACACTGGGAAGATGTGAACATGACAACGCTTAAGACAAATCAACTTCTCCTCTGCCTTGTGGATTCACAGGCAAGTGGCAACAAGTTGTTCTGTCATATAGTCATATAGGCATAATAATGCTCCCTGATTAGCCTGTTTAAGAAGGTGATCAGATGGATTCTTTTCATTTTCATTTTGTTCAGTGTATAAATTATCTTATAAGAGTCAAAGTCAAGATGTAAGAATAATTAAAATAGATAAAATAGTATGCTATATGAATAATTTTACTACTACTACTAAACATGCCACTGCACATTTGTTGCATGCCCCCAATATCTGACCCTCATAACAACAACACTTTCTTCTCTTCCGTCGTTGGTTTGACCTTGACACAAGTAAAAGGTCAAAGGGTCCTCACATTTCATGCCATACATATTCCACCACCCACACACGCCCGCCCAACACACAGAGACATGTGAGAAACATACAGTTATAGACTTTGAAGTGAAAATCTACATCTGCAGATAACAGAGGAATGTTTCTATGGCGGATAGTATAATGTGAATAGAATGTTGCGTGTATTTGAAGGCGGTGAAGCCTCTTGCTCACAATGCAGATCGCCAAGATAGTCATGAGTTACTAGTCAGAGACAACATGGCTAATGCGTTCCATCACATGACATAAGTTGCTTCAGTTCACTTCAGGTCTATCTCTAAAATAATTTTCAAAATCATAATGGAATAATAGAGTAGATTGTTGATTTAGTAATATCTACACCATATATGAATCAAGGGGCATTTAGCTGACTTATCTAGAGCAACTTACAGTGAGCGGGCAGGTAAGGGGTTTAATGCCTAGCTCAATGACACAAAGAAAAATATGTCTGCTTCTGGGATTAAACCTGTGACCAGTAGGTCACACTGCTGCCTCTGTGAATAGGAATAAGGGCTAACCAGACAGGTCAGTTAGGCCTATCTATCACCAGGTGAAGCCTGACATCTACTGGAAGGCTTTGAGAACTATGTCTTTATGATGTACAGAATGACCACCATGTAATAGTATATTCATAAAGAGAGCCACAACCTCCCGTCATTTAGCAATTCCCTACTTAGAGCATGGCATCTTTTCCTAAGTCTCTCCATTATGGTCAAGGGCAGGGCTAACCAGTATTGCAGTCATCACTCACTGGAGGCTATAATTTTGCAAAATTTATCTCAAATACAGATCTCTCTGGAAAACTCACAGAAAAGCCATGATCTATGGCTCTGGAGCGGAATGAAGTCCTTATATAGAATACAGCTAGTAGCTAATCACCCTCAGGGTCATGGCAGGGGTCAGCGCCATCGTTCTAGAGACAGAGTTCATTCTTCATAGCCCACGTCAGGTAGCGTCCAGGTAAACAGATTACTTAACTTTCTGTGTACAACTTGGGGGATGAATATGAAAAAGGTTGAACTGTATTTATATGAACTGTTTGTAAAGTGGATGCATGCTATTGATTTTCTGGTGGATTGCAAGCTGGAACATGCACGATTTTGACCTTTACTGTTAGTTCCTAGTGAGGAGGGTTTCAAGTGGACTCATATTTTGCATGCAATCTTGATGCCTTTGTAGTCAGTGTCTATACACACTTATTACTTAACAAATCGGTGCATATTCCAATGTGCAGTACTGTATTCTTTTAATAACAAAACTCTTGACTCAACCGCCTTTGTTTTATTCTGAGGGAAGCAGAGCAGGAAATCATTTTCCACAGCCACGCTCAACACAATGGGTTCCACCTTAGCCATGTCTGCCTGCCGCAGTCTAACTCTGTGTTCCCAGTCTGAGTGACGTTATGGCAGCTATGTGTAACTCTGGCCCGGGATTCCATTGAGAGGCAAGGGACCATGAGCAACATGAGGCTGAGAAACAGTCCTGTGTTTACTCAACCAACCCCCGGCACTTCCGTCTCCGTCAGCCCTCCCAGCCAAATCTCTCAAAACCAATGAGATAAAACACAGAGAAGTTTATTATCTATTTATCTGTTTTACAACTTGATCGCGATCTCTGTATTAGATACAAAGGAAAATTCCAGCATGATATACTAGGCACTGTGTTTTTGTATAAACCTTCATGCGAGGGAAGGGGAGGTCAGGAAGTAGGGTGTAAAGGGCTCAAAAAGGAATTCCTAAGCTTGATCTTGGCCGAGAGGAAATGGTTTCCATTCCAGTCACATTCCAACATTAATCATTAAAAAAAAAACAAAAAAAAAACAGCCTCCATTAAAATAAATAAAATGAAACACAATCTGCATGTAAACCAGTATTGTATGTAGTCTCAGTCAGCTTGGCACACATAACCCACCCAGTGCAAAATTCCATCGCTCCAAGATGAATGGAAATACACATTCCAAGGGAGTATGGCTTCCTCCCCGCAAGTGACGAGAAGAGAACCACTTCTGAACCTCTTCCACCTCTGTCCTTTCCAGTTCGGCTGAGCCCGGGCCCCAGGGCGTGTCTCACAGTGACCTCATCTTCCCAGAAAACCTCCAGAAACCTCAGAACACAACTCACATGATGCAACCTCCAAGCAAATGGTTCACAATAACAAACTGGTCACACCTAATGTAGTTTATTAAGACAACTCCACACAATGTTACTACATCAACATCACTGCTGCAGGAACCTCTGCACAGTTTGCCCACTGTGAAAGAGGAGTGTGTTTAAGTGTGTGCAGGCAAGCATTATGTTATATATAGCCTATATTATACTACCATGTCAATAAGTAAACGTTGTATGCTCAGCTCCGAAGCTGGAACAAGTTATAAACACGTGGTTTAATTCACTGTAAAGTCACAGGTAGGTGACATGCAGTCAGAACCTGACGATTCTTGCCAAAGTTCATTATGTTTCTAATTCCTCCTTATTAATGAATGGAAATAAACGTATGATTGCAAGTAAGGAATTTAAGTAACAAAGTTTTCGCTGAAAGCTTGAATAGCTACTCTGTTTTGTACCTTTCTGATTATGAAGTGGGACTTTCTGTTCTTACAGAGTACACTCAAGCATGGAATCAGGATTTCAAACCAGTCGCAGAAAAGTTCAAGTCCGTGAATCATCTGACGTGTCGCAAGTCAGGCGATCAATAACAGAGAACGAAAACATATAGTTTTTGCTTTAGAAAATAACTAGGTCCTTCTGTTACGTCCACAGGCTGACTGGAAAACAGACTTTGGAAAAAGACATAACGGTAAACATAACGGTGCACCTGACTTAAGAGACTGCTCTCACTTTGAATTTCAGAGAGTAAATCATACCTTTGGCTCCTCTGAAGACTGACACCGCAGGAATGGAGGCTTTGATGGATCTTCTGTGAATTTTTTTTTGTCTTCCCGAACGCAGCGAAAATAAAAGTCCTTGGGATGTAATAGAGTTCCTTTGGAGATTGAGCACAGAGAATGTGGTTGGAGTTTCTCTGTGAAAGAGGCTGTGTGCTGGAGTCTGTTCCATGCGGCCAGATAGGAAATGGGAAATGAACTTTCTGGGCAACATGCCAATAGTGGACTGTATCTTAAAGACACAGAGTTTGCAGAAACATGAAGTTTAGGTTCACATCATGTATTACATACCGTAATTCAAAGAATACTGTAAAAACATTTCCAGCTGCTATAGTCTATGCAACGTTATATGTGTCGTTCCATACTGTTAGTTCAATGTCCTTGTAAATGAAAGAAGATATTCTACGGTTTACAGTGGGGTTTTTGCGAGTCAAGAGGAAAATGTGAATAAGGAACATAGGTCGCAATACTACTATAATAATAATAATAATAATAGCGATGCTGACATTTAATTATCTGACAACATTCCCATTATCTTCTCACGGTCGTATTGGTATGTGTTCATTAAATATAGCCTAACTTTGTATATCACACTTTTTGCCTCTGTTCAAATTAGTTCAAGTTCAACAGTTCAGGATAGCTTAGAATATTATTCAATATCACTTTTAATGTGCTTTTAATAGCTAGAGAGAATGTCGAAGTCCACATCTAGTGAGTGTTCCCCCCATTCAAATTTATAAGCTCCACTGAGAAAAGTCAAACATAAAAAAGTGATGTATGAGAATTTCCACGAGTCACCAACCCACTTAAAATAAAGACCAGCTGTGTAGCAGTTTGTTACTGCTGTTACCTTATAAACCATGAGTTGCTACAGTCAAGACCCATTAAAAGAAATGAGGTCACTTCCAGAGTGGTGGCCTATTTTTAATAATTGTCATCAACTCAGTTAGTTTTACTGAACAAAATGATATTGATAATGGTAATTATCAGACACTTCATCACACGAGGAAAAGTAAGCAATTAAATGTGTGGTAAATCAGCGTAGTGGAGTCTCCCTCTAGCGGTTGTTCTTCATTAGTGCAGCTAAAGGAGAAGGTACTGAGGAGGAAGCGTTAGGCTGGAGATGACTTGGTCTCCTCTCCCTGCTGCTGCCGCCAAAGATTTCCCTGCCTTCTTAATTTATATATTTTTACAATATCGTCCTGAAGAGTAACATGAATAGAAAGACCCAATATAATCGCTATCTACTGACATTAGAGCTGGGTGTTTGGGTAATATGGCAAAATATTATTTGGGAGACATACAATTGTATTCATTTCTGGCTCTTCAAGGCATTTTGACAGTTCAAAGCATGAAATACACACATGGTCCTTTGTCCTGCGAGGCCACTCTGAGGCTTTGGAAATTAGTTCCTGTGATGATGATCTCAGTAGGAATATTGTATTAGTGTAACCACAGACATCTTGTTTCTCTTGGTGTTTTTTTCTCTCATGTCATGTCTCATTTACAGAGAACAGGTGACCACATTACTAACCTGCTGGTTCACTAGAATATATAGGAACATTTGGACCATTGTACTGGTGCGGCACACACTGATGTAATATGTAAAGGATGAATAAAAGTGAAAGTTTAAATAATTATGATGTAAAGTGCTTTTTTACTTCTTCCCCACTGGGCAGACACATATTCCATGACTTGAAGCTATTTTGATGATTCAGAAGATTGATAGTTATTTGCCATTCACCACATGTTCTATAGTCTCAGAATAAATTAGATCAGATGAGGCTTCTAAGCTTCTTTGAGCACTGAAATACATAACAGCTGAAAAAAAGTTGACAATATAATTTTTTGAATGCATTCGAAAAATATTTGCCCCCCCCTAATGAGTTATTGCATAAATTCTTAATTAATTTATATCTATCATATTAAAAGTGAAAACCTTTTCGTTAAATTAAATGAAACAAAAACAAAAATAAGAAAAGAAAACAACACCCTGTTGGTCATATTTGCATAAGGTCACATTTGGGCAAGTAGTATGCTCATTTGGTCTGGTGCTTGACCTATGACCTCCTGGTTTGATTTGTTGTCATTACGTCAAGATAAGCGCGTAAACGTACAGTGAGCAAGTCAGACGGCGGCGCGGCGCTAATATGTTTCAGTCTCGCCACCTGCAACTCTTCTAAAGGTAACCCATGCGTTTAATTCACTTTATGATGCCAGCCTTGACTTTCATGATTAATACGTGTGTGTGTGAGAGAGAGAGAAGAGAGAGAGAGAGAGAGAGAGAGAGAGAGAGAGAGAGAGAGAGAGAGAGACGTGGCTTGCAGAGTGAGTGTGTGTGTATGTGTGTGTGTGTGACTTTGCAGCATGTTTTAAAATTGGAACTGGGTTGGTGTGTTGGTTGTTGACGGCAAACTCATATTATCAATACATCATAGACGTCATTACATCATAGATTGAGTTCTTGAACGGCGCCCCCCCCCCCCCCCCCGTTCTCTCTC
>OMKK01001829.1:0-10888 GCA_900302305.1 Polymixia japonica | reverse complement strand
CAGATGTGATGGATGGACGAGGGGGGGATGTTACATCACTTGCAGTGCTGTCAGGCGCCAGCAGCAGCATCAGCACCAGGCGTGGAGGCAGCAGCAGCAGCCAGACCCTGCTGGCCATATTGTGGACCCACCTCGGAAATCGGCTGCGTCACACCTAAAGCAACATCAGCCGTCCTAGCTGTAACAATAAAATAGCGACGACGGGAGAATCTCACAGGATAAAAACCGAGTAAATTGAGCTGGTAAGTGCGTGTTCTGGGGGTGTACGCGTAGTTACTGTTCTCAATGCGTGGAACTGTCGTGTTATTTCGAGGGGTTGCGCTCTCCTCTCTCTCATCTCTTAGGGTTTTGTGGTTAATAGGGTTTTCTCATGGCCCAGAAAACTAACACGCATAATATTCCATAATTTTGCTTAATCTCTGCAGGTGTGGAATTTGTAAATAATGATAGGCCTATGCATGCAATGTGTTTCCATGGATGTGTCATCACACAGGAGCATGGGATTGTTGATAACTTGCATTAGACATATGCCTGTTTTATTTAATGAATGAAATGCGCTTTTTTTCAGGTTTACCCCTCATCGTGTAGGAAAATGGTTAAATTAGGGAATAATTTCAGTGACAAAAATAACGGCAAGGTGGTTTGTGAGGACGGATTCGACACCATCCCTCTCATAACACCGTTAGATGCCAGTCAATTGCAGTTTCCTCCACCAGACAAGGTACGATCTTTGCTTTACATTTTCCCATTGATCTGATATTCATTAGGTCATTGTATATAGTTGTAGTGTAGTATGGATTCATTGAGAATAGCCTGTGTCTTTATTGTTTGAAATGAATTGGAATAACCAATTAGGTCAATTGGGCTGATGAAGTTGAGGGAAACATACATGGTTTAGATACAGTTAATGATCCTTTTTAGCTAATATATATAGATTTACTATTGCTGTTTTATTATGGACGAAAATTTATATAAAATAATTCTTCAGTAGGCTAATAATTGTGCAAGCTGCCTCAATATTTACTGATTTATGTTTGTTATATGTGTCTACTAGGTGGTTGTGAAGACCAAAACAGACTATGATGGTGAAAGCAAGAAGGGAAAGTTACGATCTCCTAAAATTGCAGAGTTCTCAATAAGCATCATCGAAGGAGTGTCTGAGCGCCTCAAAGTGAGACATCTTGATTTTCTGATGCTATTATAGGCGTTCGGTATACCTTCAGACCTTGATTGTTTATTGTGGGTTTTTTCTTTTCTTTCTCTCTCTTACACACACACACACACACACACACAGTCCAGAAACACAGATATCTCCCTGTAGCTTTGTGTTGAGCCCGAGTGCATTTATCTCCGCTGTCATAATATTCCCTCTCCGGTCCGCTCTTCCACAGTGTCAAGAGAAAGAGCATGTCAGTCGGAGTCAGTGACTTTGCTTGGGCTACCTTCATCTCCAGTGTCCTCCTGCCTGTCTTCTTGTCAGGCTATACTGGGAGATATAACGCACAATGATTCACTTAACCCCGCCCTGAACCTCTCATTAATTCAGCTGCTGCCATGGTGATGGCCTCCAAATGGCAGTGTCGCTCCGACCTCCATTAATGCTCCCCGGCAGGGGGATGTGTTTGGTTGTGGTTCACACTGAACGGCGTTCAAAACATATGCTTTTGTAAAAGTATCTGAACCGCTAACATCGATACTGGTCGCGATGTTAAAGCGAGAGGTGGGATGGGCGGTTTGATTGACTTGTCAGTATAGAATACACAACATAGCTGTTTTATGTCTGTCCAGATAGCGGCCTAAAAACAATAGCTTAGAAAATCAACAGATGAAAATGTGTCTCTGCGGGCTGTCACAAACCTCCTTTGGTAGCGAGGTTGGGGCTTTGATACGAGAAAATCTTTGAAAAGTTAAAGAGGGACATTTCTGATTCAGAAAACAGCTTGTAGTGCAACTCACATCACTGCTTTGAAATGTTGGTGGTGCTCCTGCCACCTCAGTCTCTTTTATCAACTCCTGTTGCCTCTTTCAGCAACAAGAGTGCACGCTCCTATTCAAGCTTTCCAACCATATAAAAGAGTTAAGACATCATATGTGTGTCCTTCATTGGACCCAAGGCGCATTCCTATCAAATAAATCATTTACAATAGCTTTCGGTGATTTAATGTGAGCACGGCTTTCCCTCAGGTTTTCATTTGTTAAAAAAAATGCAGTTACGCTCAGTTATGTTTCCACAAATTCTTATTTTACTCAGAACTATGAAAAGTGCTTTTGCAGGAATACCATAAATTATACAAATGAACCACAGGTAAGCCACTCTTACGAGATGTCGTTTTCACATCGACGACGTCAATAAAGAAAATAACTTGAATATGTCTCGGGGCTTCATATGAGGCTGCAGTGATGAAGTGATTTCAGTTACACCTTGCCTTATCCCCCTCCCACTTCCTAGAAACACAGATAGCGTTACATAATTCCCAGGAGAGGTGAGAGCTGTGCTGTACAGATGGTCACACACAAGATGTTCCTGTTGAGTTACTGTATGCAGTATGTCCTCTAGCCCTCAATATCTTGACTGCTTCTTTCTGGTATCGTGAATACAGGGCATTCAGATATATACCACAATCTATACTTTAACAACACTAGTGTGTAACTCTGGCATGAATGGAATTTTTCTGTAGTTCCGTTGTACAGTATATCCATGCAGCGTTTTTAAATCTATACTGTTAAGAATGGAGAAAACCTCTGTCTTACACTGTGTATATATCACAACTGCATGTGTGGGATCCAAACCCAACACAGGTTGTTCTGTCTGTCCAGTTTGCCCAGTCTTCTCCTTCGGATTGGTTGATGATGGTAGCGGTTTGTTTCCCTTCAGGTGACTTTATTGGTGATCTGTGCCCTGGCCTTCCTGGTTTGTGTGGTGTTCCTGGTAGTCTACAAAGTCTACCAGTATGAGCAGCCTTGCCCTGACAGCTTTGTCTACACGGTAAGCACGTGACCCTGCCTGATGTTTTGGCTATTCAATGATAATTCTGTACACTAAACAATAAATTGATACCACAAATAAAGGCAGCTTGCCTGTCAAAATTGTGATTTTTATATCTGAATCTGAATGCGTACGCTAACGTATATCCACTTTTCTAAATATACTGTGACTCTTTCTTTTCTTTTCTCTATTCTTGTGATATTTCACAAGAAATAAATCACTCGTGATTGTTGTAGAGCAATGGAATTAATTTCTCTTTGCAGGTAATTTACCATATGGCATTTTGATCTGAATTTCATCATCACATATCGTCGGCTTTCAAATAATATTCACCTTGATAAACAAAAGTTTGCCTGTAAAACCTGTTGCCATGGTGAATCAATGCCTCTGCCGTGTCCACGGGTATTGCCTCATTTTCTGTAATAGGCTAATCGGTTTGCAAAGGCAGTTGTACAGATAAAGCACTAAAACTCATTTCATATTAAATTAGATTCTCATAAAAATTCTCCTCTGGTGTTCGGTTATATTAGTTTAACTAAAGCTCTCAGCTCATTTGTTATGCTGTCAATGCATTACTTCCACTGCTCTGTTGACCTCAACCATCTCTTTTGTTTATTTTTTCTCTCTTGTAACTGTGAATTCTATTATGGTCTGTTTCTTAACACTGTATTATTGTCTTATGAATCATTATATTATCACCGTATGTCTTCTTCTTCTTTCCCCTCCGCCTACCTCCTAGGCAGAATGATTGATTTGTTGTCCTTTGTAATTTTGCTCTGTCTTCCTGACTCTCCTCTCTAAGCAGCAAGGCCGCTGCATGCCCGCGGGAATGTACGGGTATTACCCGCCTCAGGGTCCCGGGGGTCGCGGCCGCCTCTTCACCATCATCAACCACTACAACATGGCCAAGCAGACCATCACTAGGTCAGTATCACCATGGATGACCGTCATGTCTGAGGAAAAGGTCACCCAGCAGGAGACTGAGACCGCCCAGAAGCTAGCTTAACACACCTGGGATGTGGAGGTGGCATCACCCGCTGTGGAAAAATAGATAATGTGGCTTTGCTATTCAAGCAAACCTCAGATCCTGTGGTTTCCTTTGAGATCAAATCGATTGTTCTTGTCTGAGATGCTATGCTGACCTACTTGATGTTAGTTCTTAGTTTGATCAATTTAGATGTACTGTAGCAGAAAATAGGAGCATAATTTGAAAATATGTTTTTAGCAAAGCCAAGGTGGCTGTTGGCTGGATTTCTGGTTTGTTTGAATAGCATATGGTTATTTATTTACACTTTAAAACAGTGGCAAATGTGTAGAAAAAGCCACAAGAAAACAAACACTGACACACAGCCACACACTCACTGACAAAGTCTTTGTATATACGCATACGTTACGGAGAACTCTACTCAATTTAGTACTCAGATTGTGAAATGACTGTGAACCATCCTGTCTGCGTAGCTTGTTTAAATGCACACGCACGCACGACTTAAATAACAATCAGTTTGCATTCAGTTAATTTATTTTCAAATACACCACTTACCGATGTATTTTTGCGCATGCAAAGACCTTCTTTTGAGATCCAGCAAGTGGCATTTTATTATGAAGCAATGTACTAAGTTTGCAGCATATTTGCCACCGAGTACATCAGTGAAATGATTTTAGTCATTACATTGTGAGTAAATGAGGTTTGACCCTGTGAGGACACATTTGACCAGCGAAAATATGAATTTGAAATCACTTGTTCCATTCAGCTCTCTGCATACAGTGCTGTTTAAGAATGTTTGACACAGCAAGCCTTTTCTTTTCAACCAGCTTTAACGATTGTCTCCAAAAATGCATTTGAGCTGTTTGTGAGCATTATATATTTTACTACATTCTTTCAACACTACACTACGTACAGCTACACTAGACTAACATAGTAATGCTATTTTCTTTCACAGCATAACCTTTTTTTATGCTACTGTATTGAATGTTTTTGCATTGCTAGTGAAGATGCTGTCTTGTGCAATGCTTTGGATTGATTTATGTAATCGCCACCATAGATGGCTGTTGGTAGCCATCGCAAAGACGCTAGACTAAGTTGATGTAGTGGAACAACCTGACAGTAGTGCTTGTCCTGTTGCTTTTTTCTGTATATGTCATTTCACTTTAGTTGTCACGAATTATGTACCTTTTTCAAACGATGTAAGGATTAACATTGAAGTGCATTTGCTACCTAAAAATGTAAACTTAAAATGGAAATAAAGTGCCCACATTTCACATCAACTGCAAAGTAAAATCCATGTATTAATAAAAAATCCCACAATTTGAAATGAAAGCTAGATAAAGTGGCTTGTCAGCACTGCTATAAAATCCCCACTATTAAAAGAATTAAATAAATATCTCTTAACAGTTTCATTTCCCTTGAGTCCAGATCAAAGGGAAATTGCTAAACACTGTACTCCTTTCACTGAATATAGGTTAATCCTAATGAACAGAATGGCAGAAACATTCAATCAAATCTCCACAGCTACTTTTTTTTTTAACTCATTTTCTGGATCACAGGCAGTGTCAAAGGCTTGCTCTAGCTTTCCAGCGATATTCATGTTACCTGGATGTATTGGAAGCTGGATGTCAAAATGGATTAACTGTTAGATTTTTTAATAGGTAAAAAAATAGATTTTATGTACTTTATTAAATTAAATGAGCTTTTCTGCCTCTGGTTGGGGAGCAGGGTCAGCTTTATCAACCGGTGCAGTGCAGGTAGGGGTTACTAAGATGTGGGCGTCTAAGCCGTCCTATCAAACCCACCGTTACACACACACACCTACGGGCTCATTTTAAGTCTCCGTTAGCCTAACCTGCATGTCTGTGGTGGTGGGAGGAAGCTGGAGTAGCCAGGGGAAAACCCACATGGGGAGAACATGTGAACTCCACGCAGACATGACCTGAGTCGGGGAATCAAACCCAGGACGCCGGCGCTGTGAGGAGACAGTGCTAACCACTGAGCCACTTTTTCACTGCCAATACCGATTCCAAGTCCTAAACTTGAAAGCCGATACAGAGTAACGATGAGATCCACTACTTTTACTGAACAGTGCAGACGTAGAGCTGACTTGGGGTGATGATCAAGATGAGATCTAACAACTTTCTATGTCAAAAATGCAAAAAAACAAGGTGCTTTGCTTTGATTTCATGTTACACATGGCACTTGGTATCAGGTTTTTAGTATTGGGGAAATTCTCCAATACTGATACCTCGTTTTAGCCTGGTATCCGCATCTTATAGTGATATCCTAGAATTTTGGAGGACAGAATGAGGACAAAAAGTAAAATCTTATTATGCGCACTGCCTGATTTTATTATATTAGAATTATAGTGTCAATGTAATTACACTGCGATTGATGTCAAATAACAGACTGTTCTGATGTTGTTAACTGCTTGGAAAACAAAGGATATTGTCAGGGGTTGGCAGACATGCCTAATCTATCAGTGATCAAGGGGCACAACAGGATTACAGTCAATTTAAAATGACTCAATGAAGGACTGCAAATCTTCAAGAAACATTTGTCAACACAACGTAAGTCTACACAGTATCCTCTAGTGCATTGAAGTCAATAAGAATGTTTACATGTTACATGTTTATTTACTGAAACCAGTATCTCTTTGGAGTCAGACAAGGATAGTGTATTTTTAATTATTCCATGAGCAGTCAAGTGATTGTCCATCTATACAGACAGTAAAAGTGGACAAAGCATTGATATAAAGCCGATAGCATGCTTCACTGCACAGGAAGTGTTCCAAACTGTCCTCGAGTGGCTGAAGTGCTCTGATACATGGAAGCTGCCCTGAAAGCACTGCACTGAAACTGACTGGGGACTCCAATTGGTTCGGATCAGGGTAGGAGGAACTGACATATTCACTTCATACACAGAATCTTCCTAAAGAACATTTGGAGTTGCTCCTCTTCGTCCGTCTGGTCCAATGCAGTAACCAGTACATTTTGCCTCAGTGGTCATGACTCCTACAGTAGGTGATAACCGATAGGTTCCAGGGCCAGGACAGATGTCACTTCCTGTGTTATAGAGTTCAAGCTGGGAGTTTAGAGGTGTTAGCTGTCGTACCAGTCCAGGAAGAGAAGAGAGAAAGAGCACATGACCAGGAAGAAGAGGATCCACACACGGAAGCCAGCGTTGTTTTTGATGGCCTTGAGACAAAAGGACAGGTACACGATTCAAGAACAAACAGTTTACTGGCTTTACATGTTATACATGGGGCAAAATATTGTTGGCCAAGTGGAGCAACTTGGAAAGGACAGCACAGTATATTAACTACAAAAACAAAATAGATAAACTGACAAAAATGGATAATTAGCCAGGTTGACTGATGTTACCTCTCGTATATCCTCATTGCCTTCTTTGACGTTTTCTGTAGCACCCACAACTAACTGGTGAATACTGTCTATCTCGGTTTCCTGTCAAGAGAAAAGAGAGGGCAAAGGGACGGAGGGTTATAATCAGTTATTTTACTTACTTGTTTGATGTAAATCCTTCTACATGACAAGCTGTGGATTCTGGACAGAGGAAATGTTAGAGCCTCAACTCACCTGTTGAAGGACCTTCTCCGCAAAGATCTCCTGGAGTCGAGAGATCTCCACAACCTTCCCTTCAATTTGTCTGAGAAATGTGGACATCGAGTATGAAATATAACAGGAAGTAGTTGTCCTAGCATGGGTAGACTAAAAATCAAAGTGACAGTCATGCTGAGGGATTCTCACCTAACTTCATCCACCAGGCTGCTCATCTCACCGACCAACCTCTGGTTCTCCTGCTCAAACTAGACAGAGGAAAACACTAATGGAACATCAACATGGCATTTAAAACGTGACATATTATACATATTAGATATTTACCAAGACTAATAAAGCATCTATAAGTCATGTCCGAAGCCGCTGTAAAATACCCCATTTACTCTCACTTGTGATCGCATAATTGTTGATCTACATATCAATGAGAAACCATCTTGTTGGCTACTGTGCAAGAACTATATTACATAACAGACATATAACATTTAATTATGATTATTTAACTATTTTTAATTAATACATTACAAAACATTTGTGGTCTCTTTTATTACAACTGTGTGTATCTTAGCTGTTAAAAGTTGCTTAAAATTATGGCCTCCTCATTTTCTCATGAGCTTAAAATCAATGAGAATATATTCTATTGATTAGGTGCCATTTTTGTCATTTCATACTTGACCGATTCAACAAATTAGTACAAATTATAGGACGGTGTATTTCAGAATGGCTGCAAGTTTCATATGTTAAATAAACTTCTGTTCTGGAACATTTCTCTCCACGTTCTAAATGACCTCTTTTCTCTGCAGCTCGGTCAAACGAGGTTCTACTGCATATCCCTGTGGGACACCGTGCATGTATAGCTACACTGGCATGTAGGTGCCCACTGGTAGAGGAGAGGAGACTCTAATGAATCATAAACATCCATTTATCACGTAGGATGAATTCTGTGGTGCCGCACCATCTGGATTTCCTCAGGAGAGAGCTCATCCTCCACTCGGCTCTCCTCCCACACGTTGACGCTGTTGCCCAGGACCTCTGACGTGCCTTTCTCTGCAGGTAAGAAAAAAAAACGTATAAAGCGGAGTTCTTAAAAAGAGTTCGCCACGGTTCCACCGGGAACGTCAACGCGTGGTATTTTCCTTCGTCGCGGCGTCTTATCGTTCCGACTCGGACGCGACGCCTCGCTCGCTGTTTTTGGAGAGCCGCCGTGGCCGTTACGAACCGCAATGCTACTGTCAGATAATGGAACACAGATGGGTTCCCGCTGTAAATACATGACACGGAACCGCTCTGTCAAAGCGCTCCCGTCAGCCCCGCGGCGCCTGAGAATGGGCGTTCTTTTCCGCGCTGTGTCTCGGCGGACTCTCTGACCTACCGGTGCTCTCGTCCTTGGCAGCCTTCTCCTCCGCGGGCTCCGTCTGGGGGTTCTTCTCTGCCTTCGCGTGGTGCTCTGGTTCCAGTCTCGACCTGAACGGCGCACAGAGGTCATGTGAATGAACGCTGAGCGGCAGCGATTATTTCGGTCTACTCGCTGTTAGACTTCTAAAATGTGAACAGATGACGACAGGAAATGTGAAACAGGCGTGCGTGTGCGTGATGGACGACGTGAATTCTTACAGTCTTTTCTTGTCGACCACTCTCTTGACTCTTATTGCCCTCTGCTCCGAGTACAGCTTACATACTCCTGAAAACAGTCAAGGGATACACTTCTTGTTACCAAACAGCACTACTCCCAAATAATGAGTTTGGTGAATCAGGGATCTATAATGTTGTATGAGTTCAGCATGCAGCTCGTGCAGGAAACAATTCCACCATCTTGTCAAGCTCATGTTCACCTGCTTGTAGCACAGTACACGTCCATAGTAAGGAACAACCGTGGACCTTTACGAAAGTCCACAGAGTGGCGAGGGATCCACGTGTCGGGGTCTTACCTGAACTGTGACTCGTGACGTGAACTCACCTTTCAGATACATCTCAATGAGATCCAGGACTGCTCCCCTGTGCTCTTTTATCTGGGCCGACGTCACCTGCTTCTCAGCTGGGGGAGACGACAGTGACAAACACGTTTATTATTACATGTACTGTGTGTGCAAGAGATTGCAAACGAATTGTAAAACAAAGCAAGTGCATACACATACACATACACACCTTCAGTGCGTAGCTGCCTAATGGCCTCAAAACAGGTTCTCATGAAGATCTGGGCATCTTGGTCAATCTGGTCTCGCTCATTGTCTGTCATACGGGTAAGGTCTGACGAGATGAGGCTGAAAACACATTAACACGGTGTTGAAACACTTAGCTCCGTGCATCAGCAGTCTAAACTTAGTTTGATTTAGGCTAAATTTGCGATCAGACGATAATCACTCCTGACACACTGCATTTGAATTTCTAGAACAATGGGACAAAATACTGTTTATGACTGAGATTCATTTTCACTGTCGTTTCTGTGCAGTTGTGCTGTAATGTCTCCCTCTGCTGGACATCTAAGACACAATCTGCTCAAACTGGTCATCTACCCACATACTGTACATGTGGTGAAGACAAAAGACAACACCGACACAAAGCCTTGCCGCAGTGAAGGTTGTGGTGGTTCTGTTCGGGTGTCTAGGTGTTTATTCTGGCTTGAAGTCCGGCAAATCATCCCAAAAGGGAGCAGCAAAATGCTGTTCAATAATAACGTCAAACCCACCAAGTGAAATAGTGATGGGAAAATAATAGCAGGAATAAGAGCAGGGATTTGAAGTTTCTTGGCAGATGTGTTCATCTTGTTGATGACAACGTTGGCCAGGTATTACAAAGGATAGTGACTGATTATACAGTTTCTATGTAGGTGGCAATAAAGAACTGGAGACGCAGTGATGAAAAAAAGATTGTGGCAGGTCAAATTTCATGATTTTACCATATTCGCCTGGCTAGCATGCTAATCTGTTAGCATGCTAATCAAACTGACAAAACAGTGTATACAAGTTACCTTAGGAACAGTTGGACAGTAATAACGACACAAACATTACACCATTGCAGGGTGGCCATCACTGAGACGTCTTACTGCTGCCATTTCTTTACTTTGACCTGTACTTCAACTGATGATGAGGCCGGCTCCACTAATTCTCTGAACGTTGGAATTGAAATTGTATGTCATATTTTTTTATTTTTTTATATTTCAGACAGAGGGGATTAGGTGAGAAAATTGGAAGACAGGAGGGGCTGCAGGAAGTAGACGGGGTGTAAACACATACCCCTTAGGGGTGCTTTTCCCACAACTAAAGAAAAGTCTACCCCACCCACACATCGCCAGTGATTACTTAATGTGTTCTGTTGAAGCTTTATCAACACACTTAACAA
>OMKK01001813.1:0-10292 GCA_900302305.1 Polymixia japonica | reverse complement strand
CCCATAACTGAACGGATCCTGTGCTCTCTCTGCTCTTTAGACACCAGACTACCAGACAAAGAAGCAGGATTGTCGAAGACTGAGACACAAACTGTTCCACATCAAACGCGTGGTGAAGGACTACGACAAGGGCCACTCATAAACTCACTGGGCCCCTACAGCACGCTGTGGTCTGCATAACACAGGTGGCCCTAAACTCTTGGATAATGTGCTAAGACTGTACTCCAATATGCAACAAAGACTATGTAAAAGGCTGAGACCAAAGTTGCCTGTATGGCACTTACACACACTGGCTACAGATGGACGCATGCACACACACACGCACACGCACACACTGACATACACACACATCGACACACTCGCACGCTCATGCACGCACGCACACACACATACTAGGCAACAGACATTAATCATAACGATGTAGATTTGTGTTCGCTTCTCTCAGATCACTTGTGGTATAATGCAGAACTGTATCTGAGTCCTCATTCCAGAAAACCTTCAACTGTTTCCACGTCCACAGCCACACTGCCATTTCCCTAAAAGGGCCCAGCTCATTAAAGCGTCCACTGTGCTGCCAGTTGTCAGAATCACGGGGTGTGGTTGGCGAAAGGTCGTTTGAAAGTCATCTGACCTTCAGTCTCCTGTGATAACTGCACTAGATGCTCCGTGGTTCTGTTTACTCTCTAGATAAGAGACTTTTCTTTGTTCTAACTGCTTAGATAAGAGCTGATATTGTATCGTAGACAAATGGGCGAAACGGATTGCTGGGTTTGTTTGCATGCAAACACGCAGGCTCTTTTAAACCATGACATTATCTCAGTAACAAACTGATTTTTATGTAATTCCCACCTTTGCATCAATGCGTATAACTAACTTTTAAATAGATTATGTAACCACTTTATGTCAGGTGCTGTGTACTGCATTCATTGTGGTCCAATGTTTTCCCTAAACTAAGCTTTTTTTTATTGATTATCATGATTGCATTTAAACCAAAAGGGGCACGCTGGCCACTGAGATATGAATTGCATTGTGTATACTTTTGATGAAATCAGTGTCAGCAGTCCGTTTCATGATTTAGGACGTAGGGGTTGATTTGTGCTTTATCCAACACAACGTCCAGAAGAACAAAAGATATGTATCAGTTGATTCAGTTCCTATGAACATTATTTGTTATTTGTATATAATGTACTACAGGCTAGTAGTTTATTCACAGCACACTGATGCTATGCAAATCTGAAAGTAATCGAGCAGTTTTTACAAAATGATTTGTCTCATGTGGCTTCAGCAATAATGGAAAACATTTCTGTTCATGTATGTTCATTTTTTTTTATAGATTAACTCATCTTTTCATTTGAATCCTTCTTCCCATGACATTAATCATTTGCTGATTTTATGTGTAGTAATATTTTTTATTAATCCACTCCATGTGCAAAGTGTTACTATCTAGAGAATTATTCACACCAATTTTGATTTGTTGTGCGTATGTATTTTTATGAAGAACTGATGAGGCTATGAAGAACATTGGTGTCATTTTGCAAACCTTTTGCGAGCCATTTATTTTTATATGAATTTATTTCTTTGATGCTATGTAAATGACAACTTTTTTTGTAACTGAAAACTTCCAGAAGGTATGCTGTCTAAAAATGACACTCAATAAGTAATAAACTTCTCTAATTATCTAAAAAAAAGGTTACCAGTGAGTTCAGTCTTTTTTTTTTTTCCTCACTTGAGTTTTTCTCTCTGGGCCTCCTGGTTTGAAGGTGTCCTTCAAAAGCACTGCATTGGCTATTCATGTCCACCAGGAGGAGTGAGAGGACCGCTAAACCTGCTGCTTGTCTTTCATGTCAGGGTCACAGTACAGTGTAATAATAATACATAATAATAATAATAAACTTTATTTGTATAGCACCTTTTCAAAACAAGTTTTACAAGATGTTTTACAGGGTAAAAACAACAAATAACAGGAATAATGAAAGTGTTAATCATAAACAATAAGCACTTGCACTAAATCAATAAAACAGTATAATGAAGCAATGAAACAGTAATAAAACATAATAAAACTTAAAACACAACAAACTTCAAAAATTATAAGTACAATTTTAAAATCAACTTTAAAACTACGACAGCCAGTGCAAAGAAGAAAGGACTGGTGTAATGTGCTCTTGTTTTCTGGTACCTAATCCTGGTGGCTCCTTAGAGATCTTCCTAAATTGAAAAAAGCACGATTGTATGACGGATTTGATGTGGCTGTTCAAAGTGAGGTTGCTGTCAATTAAAACACCAATGTTTCGACACTATGGAGCAATAACATGAGAGTATGAACCTAGTATGTTTGTAAATTGAGTGTTGGAGTCAGTGACAAATAGAAGTATCTCAGTCTTGTTTGAGTTGAGTTGAAGGACATTTTGAGCCATCCATTTATGAAATGAACGTCCTCGAGACAGTTTTTAAGTTAAAAAATTTCATTGACGTTATTGGTGTCACAGCTGATGTAAACCTGAGTATCGTCTGCATAAAAATGGAAACTGATGTGTTATAAGATGTTCCAGAGGCAGCATGTAGATGGTGAACAGAATTGGGCCAAGCACTGAACCCTGAGGAACCCCACAATGCAGCCTAGAGGTGGAAGACCTAGATCCAGCAATACAAACACAGACAGTCCTGTCTGCAAGGTATGACTTAAACCATTCAAGGGCCATGCCACTGATGCCCACCCATTGCTCTAAACAGGATAAGAGGATGGTGTGATCAACTGTGAGCCGTAAGCCTATAGTAGTAAGCTATTACTGCCCTCTGTGGGTAAACTGCTTTTAAAACCTTTTACCAAAACTATCTTTAGAAAGTAACACCAGATACTTTGGACTGATTAAAGGCATAATCTGTGATTGGTTCTTAAGTGCTGCCCTGTTGTGGCTAAGCAAGCAATTACAACATTGTTTTTGTGGTTTGCACGTTGCCTCAGTCAGCATCAGGCATCTTTCACTTACTGAATTTCGGGAGTAAGTGAGTGGCTTTTAAAACTTTTCTGTTAGGTGAAATGCTTCCAAACAGCCAGATCACACTGTTTACAAAACAAACAAGTGGGACGACGTGATCATTCAAACCAACCGTGGATTGTGCCTTTAATGTTACTCAGCAATTGTCCTATATTTGTCATCAAATTATACAATTTTGTATCAAAACATACATAATATCATGTATTTAAAAGCCTCCCTGTTTTGTCCACTAAATGAGACTAGACTAGATAAACATGACAGAAGGTCCCACTGACATTTGAAAAGACAACAGAATTTCAAGAAGTAATAAATTGTTCGTGATTAATTGTTATAAGGAATATCTATAGTTTTGGCATGTTTACATTATCAGCATAAAACACAAACTGTATAATATTCAGTTATATGTCATATTAAAGTCAACCAGAGAGGATGCATGTGCATACTTTTATTCTTAGCAATGCAAAAATAACCAAAGTCAGCGATATGAATTCTCTTTACATTTTGGCTTGACATGTAGAAACATGATTATTTTCAATGTAGAGCAACACATTCAAATCACTGTAGATAAAATCCCAGCAAAAAGAACAAAGTGATTCGAGGAGAGATATTTCTTAACTTTTTTTGACAACATCAGAAATCATGGTCATTGGTTTTTAGAATATGATATCATGACAAGGAATACAAAACTTTATACCAAAAACATTTTCTACTCCACACAATCTTATGCTTTCAAGTAAATAACTTGGCAGGACACGCATTAGTCACAGAGAGCTGCAGTCCATGGCGATAGCACTCATGCTACGAACGTTAATTAGCTAGTACCCTTAATGACAGTACCAGAATAACCTTTGTACCTCAAAGGTCTGAGTACCTTGCATATTAATAATAACTGCCATAGCCTGAAAATAACCTATGTCAATTAGGCTATCCCTTTGGATATTGCTTTACACAATTATAAAGGGATCATAAAATGGTTACCTCTACCCTTAAATAGTCCAAGGAAATAGACTGTGGTTAGCAAAGCAGGGGAAATAGCAAATGTATATGCATTAGTGGTTTGGGTTAAAAAGCAAAGGTTTGCTTGAATTAGTTTACAGTAGTTTGTACTGTAAATGATGTTGTCAGCTTTTGGGTGTACTCCTAAATCAAGTACACAATAAAGGCACAATCCGCCACGTCACGTCGCCCCGTTTCTGTTCTTTCTGTGAACAGTGTGATGTGGCTGTTTGGAAGCATTTCGCCAAACGGAAAACTTTTAAAAGCCACTCAAACACGGGGAAGTCCTCTGTATTTACTACCAAAATTCACTAAGCAAAACAAAAGTCTGACGCTGACCGAGGCAACGTGCAAACCAAAACAACAATGTTGTTGTAATTCCTTGCTTAGCCACAACAGGGCAGCACTCAAAAACCAACCACAGATTGTGCCTTTAAGCATTATACTTCAAACCATTTTCAAACGTATTTCTTGCCCAGGTGAGTTGGGCAGACATGAGTCCTGTATAAAATAATGCTGATGAGTTTGGTGATAATGATGATGACGCCTTGATCCCTTTTACATGTTTATCTTCTATTAGCACATGAATAGTTCACTATACAATCTTTGTCTTTGATGTATAAAACATGAGGTAATAATGTAAGACAGGGAAGTGACTGTGAGGAACCAGGGTGCTTGTGACAGGTCATTGTATTTTACATTCACCTCCAGCTACTCTCTGCCTGATTCTTTGCACAGTGGTAACAAACACACATAGCATTATAATCAGGGGTGTAGTGGTAAAGCAAAAAGGTGGCTAAACTATGAATTCTGTGATCAAGGTAAGGCGGACCATGACATACCGCTAAAAAATTGATATTCAGAATATTTGTTTATTTATTTGTAGAATGTACATTTCCTGGAGAAAATGTGACGTGGGCTAGCTGCTACATGGAGGTTATCGGCCAATGTTTGGGTCCCGAGCAATACGGCTCTGGTATAACAATACAGGTTGTTCTAGGCTACCATGAGGTGGTTCCTAGGGTGTCGACAGCCCTCGCTAGCTGTTCCCTGGGGCCTTACTATGTGGTTCCTAAATATATTTAAAAGGTGAAGCTGGAATTCATTGTTAAACAAGACTATGGAAGGAATAAACATAGTTGAAGTCTGTCTAAGTCTGTGTATTAATCACCATAAAGAGAGTATGAAACAATGAAAAACAGTATGAAAGAAATAGTTAGTCTATGAAGTGTAACAATCATCACAAAGAGAGAAGATGAAAGACCATATGAAAGAGAGAAATATAAAGTTTAAGCCAGTCTAGATGTGCGGATGCTTCACTTTCTAAATCATAGTAGGTTGTAGTATCAGAGTGGCTCATCAGCTGAGTCGGTTGGGACACTTGTTTGGACACAACGTTAATTTACTCCAAATCTACACACAACCGACCCCGCTCTCCCATACTAGCTGTGTAAAAATAGCATTTTAAAGTTTGTAACAAATCTGAGTGATTATAACTTTATTTACTGGCATCGTCAGGAGGAGACTTGTTTTTTTCACGTTTAAGAAATCGCCGTGTATCCACTTGTCAATCAGAAAGATCCAGACACGTAACGCTAATCAACTACCGTAAGAGACACGATATGATTGGTTCCAGGTACCGTAACTGCTGATAATTCAGCGCAATGTTGAATATACTACGGCTTGCGCTGGTAAAACAATAGGAAACTCGAACTCTAGCAAATTTGAAAGTTGCGTAAACTAGCTGCGTAAACGCTGTTTCAGAAATGTAGGAGGTGCGTAAACGCCGTTTACGTGCGTTTAGCCTCCACTACAGCCCTGATTATAATATATCACATCAAGTATATAATATACTAAAATTATTATTCATAATATTATATATAGTAGAATATACAATATTATTATATTACCACTGTGCAAAATTATACTTTGTATTTAAGGATATTTGAAGAACTGTCGGCACAAATACAATATAGTTGGTAACAACGTTTGGTAAATCATTCCACAAATGGATACATTAGACATCAAACTTAATACAACATAGATGAACAACATTTCCCCAACTGTGACAATAACAACAGAGAGCAGAGAGGACACAGAGCCTGGGCTCAAACTGAGTCACATGAGGGGTGATGTGGGAAGAGGTAGTATTGGCACGTGGCCTTGTGTTAGAGTCTGAATTTCAAAGCCCTGTTTTCTGTCTAGACTGAGACAGAGAGAGAGATCAGACAGAGGTCAGACAAAGGAACTGTGAAGTGCTGCAAACATGTATAAAAACAATCAATTCATAGCTTTCATTCGTTTTCTATAACTAAGGGCAGTATCAGCGGGACTACCCGGATAAACTTACAGAGCTACTGAGAGAAAAACTGCCTCTCTGCTCAATGGAGAACCCTTTCATTCTTTTCAAAGCAAGCCCACATTATTGGTATTCCTGCTGTTTACTGTGTTTGTTTTATTAGAGCTGTATGAGCTATGTCTCCTCCCTGTCTGATCCCAGTCCATCTCACTAGTACTCAGCAGGGTTTACTGCCCCGGGGCGTAGGGCCAGCTGATAGAGCTCCCTGATAATTGCATGTCTCGGATCAACGTCTCGATGGGCGTCTTGCCCACCAGCCGCATGAAGAAGAGCTGGGAGATGAGGTTGGCTGGCACGGCGCGCAGGGCAGGGAGGCGGAGCAGTAAGCGGCCGAAACGCTGAGGCTGGTTGGGGTACTGCAGCCTCTCGTACTCGGTCAACGCCACCTGGGCCTTCTCCTGCAGAGACTCCACGTGGGCTGGGTCGGTCAGACCACAAGCATCTGTAAGGGAGAGGAACAGATAAAGGGGTTAAAGAAGGTGGGGCTATTCTCTTTTTGCCCTCTTGTTGGGCCGCAGGGTCAGCAGTAAGGCTTTGGATTTGTTTAAGACTAAACATATATATAAAATCAGTTGTCATCATTCAGACAACCTGGCGAGAAAGGTATAGATCCGGCGAATACCAATCTTACCTGGCGAAAAGAGCGCGATGGCTTTTAGGCAGCTATACTCGGCCGAGTCCACCTGCAGTCTGGCCAGCTTGTCCACCTGGTCCTGGAACACCCTGACCTGGTCCATAAAGGACACCACGCGCTCGGCAGACATGGGCGAGGAGTGGAACCCTGCGGCAGCGAGCAGGGGGGCCATGTGGAGGGGCAGGGCAGACTGCGCCGCGTTCAGGATAAAGAGCTCGCTCCAGCTCAGCCTCAGCAGCGCTACCTGTGGACAGGTCCAACAACATCGGTGAGGAGGCTTTGCACAACTAAAGAAGGGGTTTAAATGTAAGATGCTACGCCATGAAACGGCTGCTTTCTTTGTTGTTGCTGTTTGTTCGGTTAGAGAAAAGGTTAATCTGCAATAAAGCTTAACGTTAACTTTAACAGAGTAACAGCGCCCCCCATTATCAGCTGTGCTTCACCCCTTTCTCATCGTTGAAAAACGTCCAGAAATAGGACATTTTGGGGGTCAGTCTGTGCTACTATTTATTCAATTCGGAGGTGGGGATGTTGCACTTTGAGTTACTCTGACTGTGCTCTAATTGCAGATGGACTGACCTGCTCAGACACAGGCAGCTCTGGGAAGTATGGGATGTTCCTGGCCCACTCTATGGTACTGAAGAGGAGGCGGGCCGCCAGCTCACAGATGTTATCGATACCCATGACGGAGGCACCGCTGGCGGAGGCCTGCATCGGCGCCTGGCTGTACGGGGCCCCGTAACGGCTGCTGGGATAGGGCTCGGCACGGAGAAGCTGGGAGATGAGCTCCGAAACAGGCTGACCGTTGAAGTAGTCGCTCCCAACGTGCCCCGGTCCTGCACCACCGACGCCACCACCTGCCAGGGAGGTGGGACTGATACCTGGGTGAGTTGGAGGGATGCGGCCCCGCTGGACTGCTGTAGGAGATGAGGAAGAAGAGAGAGGGAAGAGAGACAACCGAATGAGAATGAGTATAGGGAATGAAAAGAGGATGTAAATACTGAGTTTAGTGATACAGGCAGTACTTGAATTGATGGGGGTCTGGGGACCCTCCGTAAGGTAGAAGGGGCCTTCGCCACTAGGGCCCCTAGACTCTGGGACAACCTGCCTGAGGAAGCTAGCTGACTCGGTATCCTCTTTCAAATCACTTCTTAAAACTCACTTTTATAGACTTAGGTTTTATTACCTGATCTTTATTTTACTTATTTTATTTTTGTTTTTAATGTATTACTCTTTTAATGTTGGCTGACTGCAATGAAACATCACTGCTACGTTCACACTGCAAGCCTTAGTGCTCAACTCAGATTTATTGCTCAGATTTGTTCACATTATTTTTTAAATGTGGCCAATATCAGATTCCAGTGTGAACTGGTCACAGTCCTGAACTGACCCGCATGCGTGAAAGAACAATAACAAAGACGTCATACGCATTGCAAAAAATCTGATCTGTATCTGATTATGAAATATATATATAAATATATATGAAAGTGGCCCAAATCAGAATTGAAAAGATCAGATTCCATGTGAAGTGCTGTTCACACTGTTATGAAAAAAACAGATCTCAGTCACATATGAGCAAAAAAATCTGAATTTTGCCTGCAGTCTGAATGTAGCCAAAACTGGCTAATCTTGTTACTAACTGGTTATATCCGTTAGAAATAACATTCTCTGGTTAGTATTCTGCAGAAATGTAGCTTTAAAGCACATCAGGTGTATAATATAGTGGGAAATATTTTCATTTCATATATGGGTGGGTATTATTTTAGTTTTGTTTTGGAGGGGTGGGGTTCTAGTTAGGGGACCTTCAGTGTCTGGTCACCCACTTCAAGCAGTGGATATACTGCAGGTGTAGCGGTTTTAAAGTCCTATTTTCTAGACACTTTCTTTAATGCTGCTGCTTTACTGCTTTTTTCCTTCCAGTCAAACTCTGCCAAAAATATATATAATATATAACCAATGTTAGTTTCTTTCTGATTAGTGCAAAACTACCCCGGCTAGTTAATGTTTCAATGTAGGCTAATGGGTCTTATATGGAAATACGAGCCAAAATAGCCTCCTCTTTCCGGTGCCAAAAATCCCTTATAAGAAGTTTAAAAGGCTGTGTGATGCAGACATTTCCAGGCATTATGGAAACACTGCAGCCTGCGTCACCACGGTCTCTTCATTAATATCCCTGCTTAATATAACCCTGGCAACGCCGCCTCAACGTCCATTATATATGTCACAACCTCTGCTTGTGGCGTCCATTGACATGGGACAAAATACCACCGATGCAGTGTAACGCTAGAGGACAACGAGGTCAGGAGAAACACACTGGTCTGACACTCCAGAAACTCTAGTAAAGCTATACTGGAATCCAGTTACAGACGGAGATTAGGCAATAAACTCCCCCAAAACAATTCAAACTGAACATGACCTGTAAATTACAAGCGTGAACGACTTTGGTTATGTTCACATACCAATAATAAGGATTTTGTTTTCATTAAAACTATTCCACACAGCGAAATAGAGATTGTGTGCTCTATGATAATAATCACGAATTCATATAAAAAAGATATATCACAGCAGCAATAGATAGCTACAGTATATTATGGTAAAGATGGAGCATAGTGAACTTGCAAAATGGCTGTTGTTTTGCTGGTATCGCTGTATGCAAATTAGTAATGCTTGTTGCTCGTTGCCCACAACCCTAAACAGCTGCAGCTTTTACTGTGGATGTGTGAAAACATGCTTTAGTTGACAGTGTAAATATTTTGCTGGGATTGTTGGGAAATGTCACGTTGCTATGAGAGTAGGCGTTTACAGTGTGTGTATATGTTTGTGTGCGTGTGCGGGTGTGTGTGTGTGTGTGTGTGTGTGTGTGGGTGAGAGTGAAAATAAACACCATGTGTTTGTTGGTATGTACCTGTAAAGGTGTACACTGGTATATTATTTCTTACTAGGAGCTTAAATTGTCAGATATAAAATGGTCGGCAACATGACCCTGGTCCCTGAAACTATCTCGAAGACGTTGCTCAGCAGGGAGCCAGTGTTTCAGGAAAGATGGGATAGTTTCATACCTTCTTTACGCATGCCAACACGGAAGCATTTCTTCAGACGACAGTACTGGCACTGGTTTCGGTGATGCTGGTCTATTTGGCATTCTCGATTTGATCTGCACAGGAGAAGGAAGGTTAAAAAGCTATGAGACAAAGAACAAAGAATCTTTTATAAGAGTCTTGTGATGATTGTTGTTTTACAGAAGCAACCAGATGATCAAGTGGTCTTACAATGTTAAAAGTGCTTTAAATGTTAGAGGTAGAGTTCT
>OMKK01001808.1:0-12589 GCA_900302305.1 Polymixia japonica | reverse complement strand
CTGACTTTCTTGGCCAACCGGCCTTGAACGGACGCTCGCGTGTCTTTACCCCGCTGTGAGACACTGATGCGCGCCGGGGACGCAGTTTCGGAGCGCTATGAATGTCATCTTAGCTAGGCTCGAAACCCACGTCAGTAAAGTCGTGACATACATTTACACACGTCCATAGCTCATGAAATAAATCCGGCAGAAAAGATACTAAATGTTTGCAAATACTGATGAATGTGAATTAACTACATTATTTATCATACCCTGACTTTATCATGCATCAGCTAATGTTTTCTTTGGTTAAATATAATATTAATCCCCACAAGGGGGAAAATTCTATTGAGCCGTCTGGTTTGATTCTAGGGTCGGCCCCCGGAGCGGAGAGGGGTTGAGTATCTTGCTAAAGGATACTTTGACAGGTATGACCGCACGGGGATTAAACCCATGACCTTCGGTTTGAGGGACAACCTCACTAACCACTTGGCAATCTAATATTTCAAAACTCCGATGTTATTACCCCTGCAATAACATTGATAACTCTTAAACCTCTACCTGAAATTGGCAAATGCTGTACTGCCAAATTTAGAAAAATTGATTGTGGTTGCCACAGGGTCAGCATTGTGGTGAGTTATTGACAATTTGAAAAGTGTACAACATTGCATAAATGTCTTAAAAAGCTTGTGCTTGCTCAACGATGTTTTTCAAGTTATTTTGCAAGGTTTTAGTCTGATTCAGCATCTTAACAACAGTTGACTGAACTGTTGAGGTTGGTGGAAATGAAATAGTAAAATAGTAAACATTCAACATCATACCTTCACGATACCTTAAGACATATTTATCTAGATGTCCTGGATAGGAGCTGTTTAGAAATATAAGACTTATAGATTATTTCATGAGGGAACCATGAAATAGAAATTATTGTTCAAAATTGGTTATTAATTCCCATGAGTTATTCAGGTTCTCGTGGTTATATAAGCTTTCTGAGCCAGAAACGAACTAAATAAATAAATAAATAAATAAATAAGACTTTATTGAGGGAACTTTACAGACTCCCAACCAACTTTCATTTTTATTTAAACAAATGACAACATTTCCAAATCTGTATGTGATATTTTAAATCCCTGGATGTGGCTGCATAAAAAGTTTAAAAGTGTGGTTACACTCTATAATAACTACACACTATAAAGCATTTACAATATATTACTTAACAGTTCATTAATCCTCTATAAAACATCAATAATACATTATTAAATCATTACAAAGCTATTACCGCAGCATCACGCGTTCAGCTACTCAAATGCCGCCTTAAGTGCATCATCATTTATCAATACTCATAATGTTTATTAATAGCTTTGTAATGATTTAATAATGTAATGTTGGTGTTTTTATAAAGGATGTATTCGCTCTTAACTAATATGTTGTAAATGCTTTATAGTGTTTACCTAACTGAAAAAGTGAAATCCACTTTTACCTGCACTTATTAACATTTCATGTCTGCCGGTAAATCACGCCGTGTGCTCTATTAACATTCAGATTTCCCATTTGTAATATCAGACACCCTATAAATAGTCCGCTGCTGTGATATAACCTGTCCCTAGACAACATCACAGGCAGGTCACTGCCATGACAGCACAAATCCGCTCACTGCGATCCAAGCGGAGCACAAAACAAATAGAGTCCTTAGGCGGCGAGAACACAAAATCCCCCCTTAAAAGATTTAGGGAATGGATTTCACATTTAGAAATGAAAAATGAGGCAGCGGTTCAAAGTTATAGCCGGGGCGCTAATTGGAAGAGAATCGGACTGAAAGAAATAACCTTACAGTCTCGCTACCTCTGACAACCATATAGATTTATGTGTGCTCTGTGTGGACAGTGATCTATATTTACTACACACTCTGTAAATACACCAATATTTTCTGATTTACCTATTGCTGACTTTTCTGTGTGAAGAAAGGCTATTTGTTAAGTTTGGGACAGCTATGAATTGCTATTGATTAAATTCTAATTCAATTCCCCTCGTTTTGCTTTTATTGCCCATCTTTTTTTGTACTGGCAGAAGCAAAGATGTATTGGTTCTCTGGGAAATGTAGTTTGAGCAGAAATAGATGACCTCTGATGCTTTAATTACCCTTGATGCTATGTATTTGGTCCAGCTATAATTTAGGGTTGTCTCCTTTTTAACTTGTTGAACTACGTCTAGTAGCAAAATAGAGAGGAACTCTACCTGCTAATACAATATGCTCAGCGTTGGACGTGTAGCCGAACTAAATCGTGTTTTATTTGGGATGCATAGAGAACTAGCAGCTTGGCACCATTGGAAATCTACACAAGTCTATCCATTGGTTTTCATTACTAAGTGCTACAAATGTAATCCAGTGCTACAAACACGCCAGAGTGGACATTTCAAATCTGATTTGAAACAGTTCTCCTTCAAATTATAAAAAGCGCAGAGACATTTCAAACAGAAGGACTCGTACGCTATTTATTTCACCGTCAAAAAAAGATAAACAGAATAAACTCAAGTCACACATCTCTCTTGTCAATCACAGCCTCGACTATGGACCTGTCAGTAGATGCACCTCCAGATTTTCTGCTTCCTAGTTCCCTTTCCTTTGTTGATTTAATTTTTTTTTTTTAAATAAATAAAATTAAAAAAAAAGAAGAAGATGAAAGCAAGGGGGTGAGAGAGGTGAACGGGGAAGGGCGGGCGAGGCTGAGAATCATAAGAGGGCAAAAACGTAAACGTGGAATGCATCAATGTCACTCAAGCTCCTTTTCCAATGATGCCGCCTAATTAGGTTTGTTCATGCTCACCAAATCATGCTGATAGGGAGAAACATTTTGCAACTCAATAACCGGCTGACGTGCACTGATAGCATTGTCAACACAGCCGGCTTGTGCTTCCTGCTTACATGGCGCGAATGGAAAAAATACAGTTGATATGTTCCACTCATACGCAGCGACAGGTATGAGACGGAGCAAAAGGGTTGTTAAAAAGGCTCGTCCCTGCAAATAGACGGATACTATTTGTGTGTCCGACACCTCGAATGCGGTGTGAATGCGTACCGAAATGTTTATAAAGAAAATACTTTCAAATGAGTTCCCCGAGTCATTAAAAATCTGTCACGTCGGATTCCCGCGGCTGTGTTTTTGCTGGTCCTCCTTGACGTATCTCCTCACGCTCGCAGCGGCTGGTCGGATTATGAAGCGCTCCATTCGTTGATAACGTTCCCGGCGCATTCATAAGCGCCTGGTTATGTTTTAAAATGGGGGAGCAAACTTGGAAATATACATAAATGGCGTGGGGGGAGGAGGGGGAGACGTGTCTGGGGGTCGTAATTGTAATCTAAAACAGATTTCCTGCATTTCTACACCACCTAACCTCCTTAATTAAGTCTAAACGAACCTAACACCTAACCTCTTGCGCTGTCCTCTTTTCGCGCCACGACGTTATCAGTTATGAATTTGCTTTTCACTGCATGGGAAACCGGACGTGTGGTGTGAGAGCGCGTGAAAAGTGTTAATTGCGGGAGTCTCGCGGTGTGAGAGCTGGCAGCCCTGTTAACAGCCACGTCACCCTTAAAAGGGTTCACGTACGTCCTATCTCCACGGCCGAATCCTGCCCGACCAGCGAGCTAACGTTACGGTGGGCAGGCCGGCAAAAAGTTAGCTAACGTTGACTCGCAAATCGGTTGGACTGAACCAACTCAAAGGGTGGTCCAAAAATGTGGGATTTTTTTATTACTTGTTTTTGTCAGCTGCTGAAAATAGTATAATGATCATTGATATAGGTTTCTGGGAGCGATTCACATTAAATTATGATTATTATTATTACAGGACATTTTAGGGGCATATATTTGAACCAACTCGCCCTCATTTTGGTGTGATATCATAGTGTTAAGTATATGTTTATAATTTACCTACTGTACGCTTGAGTTTACAGGGTTTTTTTTTTTTACAGATTTGTTTTCCAATCTGAATGTACTTTAAGTTTAATGGCGGTTATTCACAGCAATGTCTCAATGCGTTTCCTGGCCCGCTCCCTCCTGTAGCGTTATCGAGGACAATTAAAAAACAACAAAATACAATAAATAACAGATTCCAACAAGTAAACTATTCTTGTTTTTGTCACGTAGTCAAACAGATGTTATCCAGTAGCTGTTGGCGTCTTGTGTTACATGCTGATGACATTATGCAGAGAAACAGTCATATTCTTTACTTCACCTACAACTGTCAATATTCAGCACGTATTTTCTGCTCCAATTCTTTCTTTGTGCCTGTGAGGTGCTGTTGTAGAACCTAATTACTCTCTCATGCTGATTAGCTTTGCCACACTCCAGCCCAAGGCTCATATTCCTAGTGAGGGTGTGTGCCTGTGTGAGTTTGCATGTGTGTGTGTGTACGAACGCGAAGATCCTAATAATTTCTGCTGAAAAATTACACCAAATGTGTGAAATCAAATCTGATGTACTCAGCATCAACCGTGTTTCGTGAGGATGAAGCAAAATCAATTTTCATGTTTTCATCTATGTAACCGCAATACTCATAATCACATATGATTCCTGTATTACGGATCCCGCACCCGCTGAATACCCAGAATCCTTCACTCTTCCTTTCCCAACTTCATTTTCAGGTGCCAGTGATAATCAGATTATATCCTGCAGCGATCAAGGATAACCTTCACCGTGTGCTAATATCTCTAGATCTACCCTTTTCTGTTTATCTCCCACCCTGATATTTCTCCCTGAAACAGAATTGTGCTGGAGTTCTACTGAGCCCCGTGCCCAAACCAGTCATCTCTTGTGTTAATTGGGAAAACAAATGTTAATAGACTATGAAACAGGTGGAGGAATGGTTTTAGTACAGAGGTAATGGAGGCTCCGTGGGGGGTACACACTATGGTTTCCTCGTAGCTGCCTTTTGTTGTTACATTGTAATTAGAACTAATTAAGATTTCTAAGACAAGCTCTTTCTCTCTCTCTAAAATGACGGTGTGCTGTGGCAGAGATTCATTGTTACAATTGGCTTCCAACCTCTTTTCTGAAGAGGGCCAAATAATAGGTTTTTTTTTTGTTAACCTGAATCACTGATTTGTCTTTTGTGATCATTAAACACTTTTTATTAAACACAACGTTTTTCCTCGTTTTAGATCAGTGGTTATTTTAGTACCACTCTGTGACTGTTCTGTCTGCTGAAATGGAGGAACGCTACTGGTAGGAAGACTTTCTGCCTTCGCAAATTTTCGTCTCGCGATTTAACGCCTATTACGAAATGAGGCGATTCATTTTGGAGATCCTCAAGATTAAAGGCGTAGACCTACCTTAAGATACATAAACAATAACAAAAAAAACAAACAAAAAGGAACCGTCAAACAAAAATCTCCGTCGCGGACAATTCACGTCTTTATCGCCGAGTAAGTATCTGACAACGGTGTCTCTAGCTCACCAGCCCTCGGTCTGACAGGTAAAGCGAAGTGGCCCGCGAGTGCAGGCTTCATCTGGGCCTGTGAATGCCTCCTGCTCTTGACTTCTCTTTCATGGAAGCAGCAGGAGTCTGCTCCCTCCCTCCTTATCACACCGTCAAGGCAGCCTGCCTGCTCCCACACTGCGCTTGCCAGCAGAAAGGGCAGCGCTCGTTAATGCCGGCGAGGTGGAAGTGAGTCACAGCGCCTCGATCACGTGGCCTATCTGTACATCGACGCTGCCCTCCGCTGAAGTACTAGAGAACATGGTTTCGTTGACATTCAGTGGCGCTATCATGACCGGTGTTGCCGTCAAAAGAGAGGAAATGTGCACTTTGACTAGCTGCGCGATGAAGTGAAGTGGAAACTGGCTCTGCCCTGAGGTTGCGAGTTCTTCGTCTGCTGGTACGGGCTGAAGGTGGCTTTCCTTTCCCTTATTCTCTTCTATGCATTATACAATTATTGTATTATATTATATAAATATCAAGCAGCTGTCTAAGTAAAAGACTGTTCAGTAGCTTCGACTTTGAACGCAAATACAATTTGTACAATAGGGATCTTCATAGGTTTCTGCAGACACAGGGGGACTATGCTTGTGCCTGCGTCTACTCAGACCAACGTCTTAGAACAACTGCTGGAGTTCTGTGCTATTTTCATGGCTCTGGTAGGCGGAGGAGCACGTGAACGTAGACTCGTCCGAAATCACCCAACCCCCTTTCGTGTGTGTTACGTCGGCCTGTTTCACACAATGACTACTGTAACTGAATGCTACCTTTTTAATAACTGAAGTAAAACAAATGATCTGCGCACGGTTATGGTATGACTCACCGTTTTCCAATATAAAACAGTCCGTGTGCATCATTACTCACGGAAACCATGCAGCGACGGGGTTTTCAATATCTCAGTGAACGGTCATTCGACCTAAAAGCGTAATTCAATAGACCTACACCCGTGATCCCGACTACGTAAGGTCCCCTGCTGTGTTCGTAGAGCGCGCAGGAAAGAGAGAAAGATGCTTGTGAGAAGGAAGCCGCATTGAAAAAGCATCCTGTCAAATAATTATGTTTGCATGTTGTCTCACCTCAAATTGCAACTAGTCTTAATTATTTTGTGTTGTCTTTATAGGGACTATGGGATACATAGCGTCAGAATACATGACATCAGTTTCCTCGGGTAGGGAGGGATTTAGCATTTGTGGCTTCAGCCTCGGATGTTTTGCGACTAAGTCCAATCTGGAATTTCCCACAAAAGTTCTAGACCGACTTCCTTGCCCTCAAGTTGACAAGTGCACAGACACGCTTGAATGCAACAGTCAAAGCCAGCAGCAATTATTCAACAGAGAGGACCCCATAAACCCGCACTTACATTACCATCATGGTGGGAAGTAGAATGTCTTTACCTGTATATTTCTAAAGTATCAGCAGCCCCCCAATATCAACAATAACATCCCCGCTCTTACATTAACTACGTCCCCTTATCTTTATACCGAAGGATTACCTCAATCGGCCTCCTCATTAACAATGCAACAACAAATAATGCCCCAGCAGACTGCTGGGTAATACGCAAAATGTTTTGGTCTGTCTGCCAACCGGGTAGAACCTGGATCTCTGAAGGTGCAGGCTTGCAGAAAGATGGCTGCAAAGAAATATCTAGATCTAGATGTCCATTTTTAAAGGGGAACGCTGCTGACTTTCAGCATTCAAACAGCTTATTCCTATGGTCAAGGACATCTCTGTCTGTATATGTAAACTTAATATCCCTTTACTAAAGCAAGTAACAATGGAAAAGAGGCTGTCCCAGCACATAATCTGTGATGTCAGACCAATGCAGACATCCGTATAGAAAGGACTGGAAAAGATGGAATAGCAACTGTACAAGTGCATTACGCATTATCTTTCAGTTGGTAAGAGTACAGTTCAGTTTCTGAATCCATTTGATACTTACGATGACGCTTCCTGATCCGACTGGCTGACCAACACATCTCCATAGATCACTGCTGTTATGTATTGTGTATGAATGTACATATGTGTGTGTGTATGTATGTCTATGTACATACAGTATATTTATACAGTTGCATGTGTATATAGGTGCGTGTTGTGTGTCTATATGTGTAAATGTATACTCAATACTTTTACCTCTACTGACCTGTTTTTGTATTAATACTATTCCTTGTTTATTGTTGTTCTTTTTTTTTCTTTTTTTTATCTGTTCTGTCTAATGCAAGGTTTGCTGAGACACTGTGCGATTGTACACCTTAAACAAACGCTAACTTGACTTGACTTGACAACTACCAGTATAACATTAAGGTCATTTCGATGTAAACATTTGCATGAAGGTCCGGGCAACGTTTGTCAAAGGAGATCCTCCAGGCTGTGCACCCAGTGTGACATAACAGATTAGAGCTGTAGTTCTCTAGTTTTCAACTAGAGGAGGATGGAGTCAAGAATAATTAAGCAACGTTCACATCAACATGCAAGGGAGGTTCTGCACACGCCTTGGCCATTGTGTCGCATGGAGACAGACATTTTTTGCTGTCTTAAGAGTCCTGCGCTCATGTATGCGGTGCACAGCATTGCATTTCCTCATATGCTAAATCAAAACAACCCAATTAGCATGCCACAGAGCAACCGATCAGAAGTCTTCTAATCAGTTTTCTTGCAGCCCAAGAGCTGTTGAAAATGGGTAATTTAGTGACTTACCTTCTATATTAATTATACAAAGCACAAATGCACAGCAGCAGTGTTAATGAAGTGGTGTGACCTCAGCCAGGTCTAATAGAACAATTAATGGATTAAGGCTTTGAAACCTGAATGGGCCTTCTGTTGATGGGAAGTATTGTGGTATTCATCCTGCATGGTGAAAGTGAGATAATTGACCTGATTCCCTTTGGCGAATAAGTCCTACTCTACACCCATACCCTGATGGCCATTTGAGATGTTATATCTGATTTCTGTCATGGATAGAGCTCAGCTGTGAACAAACATGGAAAGTAAATCAAAATAGATGTTTACGTTTTTTTTATCACATCTTGCGCCGATTGTCACCTATACTCCAGCATCTGGCCCACCAATGACAAAAAAAGTAGTTTTCTAGGTATTCTTAATGGAAAAAGTCTGATGACTCATCCTGCACTTGGGGGTGTATACTAATTTTGCGTCCAATTAAATGCTTTCTCGAAATTCCGTAGTGTTAGTCTTAAGCACTAAGCTAATTTAACTAAGCTAACCTAATGCAACGCGTTAGTTGTAGCATTACTCTTCAGTGCTATTGGATACTGTAAACGCCAATCAATATCTGCGACAAGTCCCTCCCTAGCTTCCTGTTTTTACAGGAAACACGTAAATATGAATCAAATAGCACTCTGCCAGCCATTTTATGGGGTCTTTACATGTGTAGTGGCATATCTGCGGAAGGTGCTTTTGTAGAATTTAATTACACTGATTTAATTTGCACTGAATTATATCTGATTTTATTTTTTTTAACCCTTATCTCACCGCCAAAAGCATTCTTTATTTACAGCAATAGCCTGGGAGAGGAGCTGTGGGGGGACGTTTGAACGCATACTGTGGCAGAGGGGTGTGGTTTAGGCATCAGCTGTAGGCGGAGAGACAGCGGTGGCTCAGCTGTGAGCAGACAGCTGCAAGAGGTGAACCTGATTAAAACAGCGTTTATCAGCACTGTTTGGCGTTGTCTCCTCTCGCTCTCGCAGTGAAGCTGGGCCCTGACAATGCCGCGCACACAGACACAGGCCAACAAACAGAGTAACAAGGAAGAGAGACAGATCGCCTGAGAAAAAGGACAGAGAACTAGTGGACTGAGACGGCAGAAATCGTATTTAGTTGCACCACCCAGGCCTGCACGGCTTATATTAAAAGAGTGGAGTTTGTTTTAATAAATGTCTGTGTGTACCGCCACCCAGACTCTGTGTCCTTCCATCCAGGCCCTGATCGGTGACGACAGCCTTGTCACACATGTAGTTAATGGTTCCCAGGGGCCGTGCAGTACAACAGTACTCTCTTACAACAGTTGACACGGGGGGTGGGGGTGCATCCAACTGCAGCAGTTGGGATTTAATCCTAGCTCGACGGTAGTTGTTGAAAAAGGAGAAAACTTTTTGAAGCTAACCCCAACACCCTTACTGTCGTGAGCTTGCTTCTCTCGCCGTGATGTCACCGCCTGGGAGGAGACGAGGAGAGAGACGCGTGAGAACTTGAGCTGGGTATCACGTATAGTAGCGTCCTTATAAAGGAAAAAAAACAAACTAGTGACGTATGGGCATGTTTGCGATCCACCCAATGTACTGGCATTTCACTTACTAACAATTTAGCTAATACCCCCGCATCAATTAGTGAAATACATCTTCAAATCATAAACCTGTTCAGATATCAATAACCCTCTACATGCCAAGCTACAACCTAAGGACCTGTGTTTATCTCACAATTTATTTATTATTATAATTATTATTATTATTTTGCTGATACTTGTATCAGTGTGGACAGAGTTTTTTGGTAAAATCAAGCTAGCATTCTCAGGTACACCGTGCACATACAACGTGCTATACCGTTAATGTATTCTTCTAAATAATGAAGTCCTCCCCGATACATCTTCATGAGGTACACACTGAAGTATTTGGCAAAAGAAAGAATAATTACATACCCTATCCAGCTTTGCCATTCAATGATATTAACCTATCAAGACCCTGTAATGCAAATTGCTTACTGGGCCATCACCACTAGGATGAAGTCACTATGAAGTAGTCACTGTTGCTTCGATGCAATCTAACAAAGTCACCATCATCCCATCACCACACACACACATGCACACGCACGTGCACACACACAGTAATGCCAATCTGGATGGGGGTCTTCCGGTTGTGCATCACTAACACTGGGCAGGATGGCAACATAAAATCTGCTACATTGATTACATGGCTCAGATATAAATCCCTCAGGAACATGTACCTGCTTACGCCGGCCCAGGGGACCCATTTCAGAGCTTCATTGGTCAATGACCAAAAATATATAGTGTAGTGGATTATGAATGCATGCGATATGTCCCTGTACAGCTCAATGGCATTTCCATTCTATACACATTCTAAACTGCAGGGGAATGTCTGATACTAACACTGTGTCAGGAATAGCGCACAATCAAACAATCAAACCAATTTAGGATTTTGTTTGTTCAGGGAATAATTTCCACAAAGAGGAAAAAAAGATCTTGACTTGAACAGAACAACAGTGTGTTTCTAGAGCTTGTAAGTCAACGTAAAATGTACAGTGATCGTACCAGAGAGACAACACAAATTCATAGCAGGTTAGCGATGGGAATGAGTGACGCGCTCGATCAATGCTACGTGTCAATAAGTGAAAATCAGCTTTATGCAAATTAGCGGTGTTTTGGTTTTAGGAGCTGCTAATGATCAGATTAATAGATGCAAACTGGGGATCCCTCTGGCATGGTTTGAGACCTAGGGATTGGTGGCATGGAAGCAGATTAAGCCTCATTTAAGCAGCAAGGCGATTATTCATGGGTTAACTTAGCTTAATGTAATGCAAGCAAATAGTGCTTATACTTTCAGCTAATTCCAGATGACCCAAAATATCCCCTTATTCACAGGAGTATAGTGTGATTCAAACAAACTAGGCTAACACTGCTCTGCCAAAATAAGAGCTGGTGGATACTCAACAATTCAGAAACAGGAGACCACTAGAATCATCTTTTTATTATTGTGGATTAGCAATTCACAAATAATTCTCATTAAAAAAAAACCTCTCACACAATATGGGTAAATTCCAATGGTGCCTAAACACTCTGAAGGCTAATTAACATTTTATTAAACCACTTTGACAGAACCCCTTTAGAGTTGTACACAGCTTAACAATTTAACACCTTACATTTCTACTTTACTGATTTTGCTTTAATAATCAACAGCCTACGGCATGCTGACTAGATTTTGGATTTGTTGGATGTGGGTCAGGATTAATCTGATTGGATGGGGATGAATGAATGAGTTGCTAAGCACATCTAGTAGTAACCAGGGAGTTAGTTAACTACCTTTCTAGCCTTGTCTCGCTTTTATTCTCATGAACATACCGTTAAAGACAACCGGGATTACTCATAAAACACACGGTAACAGCGCAAAATATGCAGACCGTATATTAAAAGTAATCCATAAAGTTCTCGTGGCATCTATTGCTGTGGTTGGGTCACATTATCGTTGCCCTGTTCTGAACAGCAGTGCGGGCGAAAGCTAATGAAATCATTATGCAAATTAAGTGTTGCATATTTAACACCTATTGCACCGGTTGTCCTCCATAAGAATATTTTTTATGATAACATTTTACATAGCTCTGATTTCCAAACCCTGAAGAAGGACATAATTGTTCAAGCAGAGCTGCTCAACGTCCCACAGCGAAAGACTATATGGATGTGCAGCACACACCAAATAAAAGATAAAAAATTAAGTATGGTTAAAAAAAATACTTCGTGACACATAAATCCTCGTGGCACTTGCCATTTTAAACTAAAAACATGCATTGGGGTTAGCCGTAGAACCGTGTTTCATAAGGATGTATTTCAGGCACTGTATGTTATATGCTATTTGCAACCATTTCCATAGGCTTGTCCTCCTCCTAGCTGATGCTAGTGTTGGAGAGTAATGTCGCTACCCTAAATTATAAACAGCGACCTTTAATTAGAATTTTATTAGCATCTATGTAGAGGCCTTTTACTTGCAAAATGGGTAAATTAAACATGCTATTTTTTGTAGGTAACGTTCTGATTTTTATACCTACTTTTATACTTAATTTCTAAATGGTTAAAATATAAAACATTGTGTTATATTGTTTCAGCAAATGACATTCTGAATTCATTTAAATAGTGCTAAGAATTATTTTACTATTCCTATGCTTTCTTGTGGTAAGAAGAAAGTCTGGTAAAGGTCCTGAACAGTAAAATCCGCGATTTCAATCTATTTTGGTTCTACTGGGAGGTTTTGGGGTTAAGTTAAAGTGTAAAAATGTGAAGAATGACAACTGCATGTCCGCTGGTAAAAACCCATTTAAATAAATAAATAAATAAATAAATAAATAAATAAGGCCCAGCTGAAACAAAAAAAATAAAAATAAGGAGATGGAAT
>OMKK01001807.1:0-10848 GCA_900302305.1 Polymixia japonica | reverse complement strand
CCATGCCCTCTCCGAGCACAGTGGCAGTGACCTCATGAAGAGGGCGGTGGCCTTCCTGCGGCGCTCCGGCCGCAGCAGTAGCGTGCAGAGCTCCGATTCGCCGAGCCGGCCACCCATTGCGATGAATGGTCACGCCCCCTCACCTTCTGGAGGACATGCTCACTCATCCTACATCAGCAGCGACAATGACTCTGAGTTTGAGGACGCAGACATGAGGAAGGAGCTGCAGAAACTGAGAGAAAAGTATGGGACATACACAGATATGCATTCAGCCACAATCGCATACACTTGTTATAAGGACATGGCCAATAGAAATGCTGAGAATTGCATTAGACTGCACATCCGAACAGGAACCTGACTTTACAACGTTGGCTTCTTCTTATCTTATTTTAAATTCCTGACAGCACTAAGTGCTTTGGTTTTTAGTGCTCAGGATGCCCAGCATCACAAGTTAAAAGTATTTCATGTTTTGGCAAAGAGTGCCACACTTCAAATAGGTTTTCAGTAGTAGTATAGCAACAGAAGTAGTCATGAACAGTGCTTCCACCGAGCACCAAAAGATCTGCTAGTTGAAAAAGAGGTGCCTAATAAATGGAGGGCTTTCAATGCCCCAACACTTTCAGCTCACATCGATAGACCCCAATTATTGTGCTCCTCATAAAACGCTACAGAGACGTACCAGACACTTGATGACCTTTCTGGAATAATTGGAGTCAATATAAGTGACAGCCAAAGAAAGGACTAGGGTAGACTCTTTATTAGTGTCTGCTCATTACCTTTGTCTGTCTTTTCCCTATAATGTTTTGTCAGACACATGAAGGAGATCTCTGAGCTGCAGGCATTCCAGAGGAGTGAGATTGAGTGTCTGTACAAGGAGCTGGGTAAAACCCTGCCCCCCAGCGTAGGCCTGCTTCACGCTGCACCGCCCAGTGGCCGCAGACGAAGGGCCAGCAAACACAAGCTGAAGGCTGGCAAACTGCTCAATCCCATGGTGCAGCAGCTCAAAAACAATCTCAACAACACCGCCGGTGAGAGAAATGGTGCATGGTGTTTGTTTTGTGTGTGGGTGGTTGATTGGATGCAGCTGTCATCGAGAGTGTGATTGATAGGATAAGTGCAGAAAAGTGTTGCAGCACTACAGCCAATTGGGTGAGAGTATGCTGGCCTTTTCAAGTACATTTGGGTTGGGGCCACCCAATGGACTAGATCACTGGCCTACACACTGGTACAAAATTAAGATCAGCCTTCACAACAGCAACTGAATCAAACACCAAAATAAAAACCTTTCAACGTTACGCATGATCCAGCAAGCTATGGTGTAGTTCACTGTAGTTATGAAAGTGATCCGCTCTTAAAGTGGTAATCTTAAAGATCTCCCATTCAAGAAGACAAAGTGCCTACTATTGTGAAAGTTAAGTCTTTTGCTGAGTGTAGTTGTGGATGAGACGACTGATGTTGATGATTACACAATCGCACCTTGGTGTGATCCATGAAAGGAAACCAGCTATGTTTAAAAAAAAAGGAACAATCGATCTTGGGTTCAGACTCTAGCAATCGGACCAAGTGTGAAAATGCCCTAAGTCCTTGGGATGGTGAAGGGACTCCAGTTCCACTGTGTCTCCCTGACCCTTGGCTGCCTTGATAATGGTCTGTTCTCATCCCCTCCTGATCAGATCTCCTCTTCAGCTCTGCCTGAACCAAGTCCACAGCCTCAAAAAAACTCACACCGCCAGGTCACCACTGCGCTGTTGTGCACCACGGCCTCTGGCTCTGCTGTCTGACGATAACGGGCAGGGATTCTGTTCACCCTGGGGGGCACAGCGCCGTCCAGCATCTACCATCCCCTGGACCACTTCATCTTTTCTAAGGTTATCTGTGCACTCCCCTGAGCACAGTGGCACGATCAAGGGTGCCCAGTGAATTTGGTTTAGTGCTCTGCATGCTGTTGGGTTCGCAAGGTTCAAACAGTGCTTATCATGAGAGTAGGCTGAAATGGGTTCCCCCAGTTTTAGCTGGTGTCCCTTCTCACAATTTTATCATCTGTAAGATTTTCCAGAATGCGCAGGAGAACTGTGTGTGAGCCTTCAATACGCTTCATGGCTGTCATGTGCATGCATGACCTTGTTGGACACAGGCTCAGTATATTTACAGTGACCTCACCACCAAACAAAGATAGGTACAGTCGCTTGGGTTTGGACGACTCACGTGTGACCACAGCAATGCCCTGAACAAAGTCCAAAGTCTCGGCAATGACACACCTCAGGACAAGGTCCAGCAAGCGGTTGCTGGAGTGCACAAATATAGACAGATGGAAAAAACAGATGGACATGCTCCATCAAAACAGTATCGCACAAATGGAGACTCAAAAAAACAGATGGACATACTTGCTCCATCAAAACAGTATCTATAGAGACTTTCAATTGGGAGGTTTAATATAAGACATGTCTTTCAGACACATGAACAAAGTTTCTCCACTGCTCTCAAGAGCATTGTAAAGTCCAAGAAAATCACAGTGGGTCTTAAGGTTGCCTTCAACATATTACAGGGCGAGTGAAAATTGTTCCATTGTACAGTTGTGTCATCAGCGGTGAGTCCATAAAATGGGGGATTTCACAGCACGAGACATGATCTGTGCCTGGACAGCATGGGCAAACTGTTGAAGCACTTTGTTCAGAATAGTGTCTTGAGAGCCAGTTGTCTTTCCTTAAAAGCCATTCTCTTTCTTTAGGGAGGTTGTATGTGTGTTCAAGCATCAGTTATTACAGCACCGTTGTGGGTACTGTCACCTTTGAAAGTGATTCCCTTGTGACCGAGGAAAAGAACTGACTCTGTGCCAACAAGATTGATCAACAAGATTGACCTTGACCTTTCTGACAGGAAATGTAGTTACAGTATATAGTCAAATCCAACGATTATTAAAATGGCAAATATATTTAAAGGCATAAATCCCTTGAAAAATATATATATGATAACCATGCTCAATCCTCACTGTGCTGCATTGGCAGTTTGTAGATGCGCATAAGTACCCACCTCTTGCTCCTCTGCCCATTTTGTGAAAATGTAAGCAACTGTTTGAGATGTTTCTGGGCGGTAACATTTGCTATCATGATGCAATTGCACCTCCAGCTCCAACCTTAGCTGGAACAAATTAGGATCTTTGAAGCATCACTTCACTAGCTATGTTAGCTAGCTAACCAGGTAGTACAGACTCTAGCGATAATGTTACACTGATAAACGTGTGTGAGGAAAGCCATGGTCTCTGTGCAATGCAAGACTAATTACATAGCTTTAGAGAACATCCACATATTTACATGTAATAGGGTTATTTGCATTATTTATTCATATCAGCTCACCTCATTTGACATGATGCTGGTTTTGTTTACCTGCAAATTCTGAATGCAAGTTTTTTTTCAAAGAGGTGGTGTAGGAGGCAGAGACATTTTCTTTTGTACACCCACACTAAAACAATGGGGAGAAATGTTGCACAGCATGGATTTAATATAATCTCCACATTAATGCCTAATTAATTTTTATTGCCAAATAATGATGGACTATTTTGTTGTGTATTGTGAAAAAGTTCTATTACAATACAAACAAGAGTTGTTTGACCTCAACCACTAGGAGGTGCTGCAGCACCCCTACTTCCTGCCACTGTTGCCAACTTGGTGACTAGATTAAGCGACTTTTCAAACCCCCCCCCCCGCAACTTAATGTCCCAAAAGTGACTAGTGACAAAACTAGTGACTAGTGATCATTGTTCTCTGATCAAAATGTTTGTGTTGACCACCAATGTATTTAGCAACAAATTTATACGGACGATGCCGAGGCACCTAATATATCCTGCTCCCTCCTTGACAGAGTTCACCTCCGCTCCCTCTGCTAAGAGCGAGGGCTGAATGGAAAGGAGGCTGTTGCGGCTATTTATGCAGAATAGTATGCAAATCATTTGATGACGTCATCTAGTGACTTAGCAACTTTTTGGGCAGCCAGTAGCTACTTTCCTTATAGTAGAGTTGGTCGCCCTGCTTCCTGCAGGTATCATTGGTTTCAATCAGAGGCAGACGTGTTAGTCACTGCGGGAACCGTGAAGCAGTGAGCGATTATGCGATGGTGAATGATTCTACGGGTCGTGTGCGATACAGAAATGTGACTCATCCTCTTATCTTTTTGCTATCAAGGTGAGAGTGCAGCCAGCTCATCTGGTTCCCCTGCTAAAAGTTCAGTTCTGTCTGACGGCTCCGCCCACTCCAGTGGCAGCAGCAGCTCCAGCACTCAGCCTAACACCGCCCCAGAGCTGGTCCAGACCCAGCAGCCTTGCTCCCTCAAGGGTTCCCTCTCCTCAGACAACATCTACGCTGGGCTGCACGGTGATGGCATGGCCACCCAAGTAGGCCCTGGCCAAGGTACATAATACGTTTGTATGTGCATGCAGGTTTAATCACACAAATGCACACAAACACACACACACAGTTTACAGACAGGATGTGCTATCCACCCATGTCAAGGTGCATGCTAGACACATGTATGTTTTGCAACACTCACAGTTTACAGACAGGATGTGACATCCACACAGCACCCATATAAAGATGCATGCGTACACGGTCTAGGCGCACATGACCCAATGATTGTAGACACAAACAGAATTACTTGTTTTTACTTAAAACTACAATTGTACATTTGTATCTGTAACCACTACAAATTATTTTTTTTACACCACTAAAAGCCTACTATACTATACTACTAACACACATATGTGAACGCGTGGCCTTACAATAAATCCAGACGGAAAGAGCGTTCTTACATATTTTACACACGCTAACACGTGCTACAGGGATACACCAGGCATGCACATCGGTAAATGTAGCAGGTCATTTATCAGGTCGGAGCAGCACTAGCGCCTAGTGCTAACCCACGCCAGTAGCCAATATGAGCATTTCGTTCTCTCCTGGTTTAGACCACCTGTCTCTAAGTACCCTTTGCTGCTGGTGCGTTTAGTGGTGGGGGTTTCTCATCCCAGTCTCTGTGCACTTTTACAGAAGTGTCTCTCTTGTTTCTTCTCTTCTTCCCTCTTATATTCATTTTGCAGGCTGGACGGTTTACCACCAAACGTCAGAGAGAGTGACCTATAAATCTAGTAGCAAACCACGCACTAGATTCCTCAGTGGACCCGTGTCTCTGTCCATCTGTTTGTATTTGTTCTTTTCTATTTCCCCTCACTCATTTCCATCTCTTTTGTTCACCTCTTTCTCTTTTTTCTCTCGACTGTTTTTTGGTTTTCGTTTATATTTGATATAGTGGATCTTCTTCCTCGCCCTACTCACTGAGCCCCGCCCCTAACGAACATACGTTAACCATTTTTTTTTGTTCCTATAGCCCCCTCCCTCAAAGCCATTTTAAGCTTTTGTTGTTCTGTGGGTTAAATGTCCTCCCATACAAATGCTTTGTGCACTGCTTCTGGCTTTAACAAGTAGACCCCCCAAGCGCACTGTATATGGGGTAAAGCTAGTCTTCTCCAAACATGGGCAGGCAATGCCTGAGGTCAGATCCAGACCAAGAGTATGTGCTTGCGCGCGCGTGTGTGTGTGTGTGTGTGCGTGCGTGTGTGTGTGTGTGTGCGCGCGAGAGCGAGAGCGTGCTTGTGTGAGAGAGAGAGCACCAAAGCCTTTGTACTCTCTATGTATTTTCATCCACTATTTATTTTGATTGTATTGCGTCTTCCAAGTCAAGGCACTGTGCCCAAGTCTGTAGTCCTCTGTATACTAACACAGAGAAAGCCCCCCCACCCCTTCCCTGATAGGCCAGGTCCTTTACTGCGGTAGAGGAGGGCTCTCTCTGTCCCTCATGTTTGGACGGGGAAGACACGCATGGTGCAGGCGCCAGGCAGGGCGCTGATGGAGACTTGCTCCGCCATTTAAAGGGCTGTATCATCAATGTTACTACTCTCTTCTGTCACCTCTCCTTTGTTACCTGCATGTTTCTGACCAGTGCTGACTCTGATGTGTTCCGGCTAGTATCTATGTGCTCTTTCGGTTTGGATTTTTTGTTGATTTTTTTGTTTTGTTTTGTTTTGTTCCATATTTTATGTTTCACAGGCATTCCCACGACAAGTCGTACAATTGCTGTACTAAAAGGGATCTCTCTTTGAATCTCGGCTCCAGCCCCCACCCCTCCACCCCCCACACTCTTTTAGAACAACAATATTATCCTATTATGGACTTCCCCTGCCAACTAATGGGCTTTTACATGGCCAGGCAGGAACATTAATCTATATTATGTCTCATTAACCTAATAATTGAGCATTATTGGGCCTTCTGTTTGTGAAGGTGATTAACCTGATTGTGACCGCTTTATACTTTATTCCTATCAAATACAGCACTGACAACAAAATGTTCTAAACAGCTCAGTTGACGCTTTAATCAAATTTAGGTTAATTTACAAGACAGCAGTAGACGACATAACGAGGGTCTCCAACAGGATATGATCTCTGGGATCACTAAAGGGGAAATATCTCTTAGTTGAGGCTCGTTCCCAAACTACTGACCTGCCCCACCTTACTGTGGACCAGTCTCCTCCAAAACCATTACTAACTTAGATGCAGCGTTTACAAGCCAAGGGCTCGGGGTTCTCTTTCTGTTCTAGGCCTTTCTGTCAGGTCCACTTTTCTATTTTGTCATCTTTTGCAATGACTGCACAAGTTAAAGCACATGTAGACTCTTCCCCCTTCCCATCTCTGCTCACTGATTTTTATGCCCCTTGTCCTCTTTCCCTCTTTCTCTCTCCCTGATTGATTTGATAGCTCTATGTGGCTTTGAAGCAGCTTGTCCACAGACCTGTGGTGTGCAGTGTGTCCTGGCCTAACTGTCTTCTGTCTTGTGCTGTTTTACCTTTATAGGGTCCACTCTGAAACGACTATGTCTAGGCAAAGAGCGCAGTAGTAGTAACTATCTCATTTACTTTCTACTTCTCTGTCTTCACCCTTTTTTTCGTCTTTCAGTTTGCATGGGCACAGTTTTTATTATTGAAGTGTTCACGTTAGTTGGTTTTTTTCAAATGTGAGTGGTCTTTACAAAACACAAGGAAATCGTCACATTAATACCTGTGTTTATTTTTGTTCTTCATGCATGGCCGTGTGCCTACATGTCCTGAATGTTGAATATTGTGATTGCTTGCATATCAGTTTTTTGTTGGATTTTTTTACTCAATTTTCTATCGTTCGTTGTGACTGTCAGCTATGCTATAATCCTTTGGCTGCTTGGTTTGCAAAAATCACCACATTTGAGTATAGTAAGATATATAGTTGTATCTCTATTCTAAGGTACTATGACCCCCTTTAAACCATAAGTTCTCTCCCTGTTGAAAGCTGGCCGGAAGGATTTTCTAGAAAAGATGAAGGTGTCAGTTTTGCTGGTTTATTATTGTTAAAATGCCTTAAATTATTGCAGACAAAAAAGCAGCCAATTGATTAGCTGGGAATTGTTGAACTAGGTGGAGTTTAAGGACCTTTCTGTCTTTTCAGGGTCTTCTCAAAGCGCTGCCACAGCTCAGACAGCCTCCAATCAGACACAGCCGTCACTCACCTTGGCCGCACCCTCTCAATCTCCTCAGCCAATCACAGGGCTAGCTCGGGTCCAGACTAATAACAGCAACAACAAGAAAGGCACATTCACTGACGATCTTCACAAACTGGTAGATGATTGGACGAAGGAGACTCTAGCAGCAGCCCATCAACCGCGGCCCTCCCTGAACCAGATCAAAGAGCAGAGACGTCGGCAGGATCTGGAAGGCAGAGCCCCACCCATGGGAGCAGCCACACATGAGGTATCTGGCATGGAGAGACACACTCTGGGAGAGAAGAGATTTGGGATCAATCTTTGAGATGCGCTAAGATCCATGCCATTTGATGCGGTTATGACTCAGGAAGTGCACAGTTTAGTCCCATTTTTAAACTTCCCTTCTTGTTCCAGGTGAGATGCCCTGTCGCCCCCAACAAGTTCCAGCTGCATCTCTCCTGCCCGCTGACTGCTGCTTTAGGCCCTGCTTTGCCCACAGCCCTAGGTCCGAGCTCCTCTGCAATGCTCCCACCAGGGTACATTTTGCCATCAGGCTCCTATGGTGGGGTGGTGCCTGGTCCCCTGTACCCCCAGCAGTGGCCTGGCATGTCGAGCCCTGTGGGGCCCATGGGTGCTGTGGGCCTACTCGGTACTGCAGGAGTGATGCCCTATGCCACCATGGCAAAGCCAGGGGTACAGGCCTACCCTCTGGTCCTGCACAGCCCTGAGAATGGCTCTTGTCCCAACACCACCAGGACTACCTAACTAGCTGGCTTCTTAAGCTCCTCTCTAGGGTGGCCCAACACAACACAACCCAACACAACTCAGCCCAACCCAACCCAACCCTGCCTAACCAAACCCCGCCAAGTCCCCCACAACCTCCTTGTATCTACGGACAAGCTAGTCCAGCTCCACTTTGCTCTTGCTCTGTGATCAGCTTCTTCGTCAGAGCCACGTGTATATAATCTGTGAGCTTGTAAATAATACAGTGTTAGTGTTGATATCCTTTATACAACACTTAAACTTGATTCTGGGTATGTATGTATGTGTGTGTATATAGTATATATGTTAAGTATGTGTGTCTGAGTAACCTAATGCTTTTTGCTTTGGTCTTGACAAAACTCACAGCCATACTAGACATATTGTCAGCGGTCACAATACGATGTTTCACAATATCCTTCATTACCACCATTTTCACATTGATTTTGCCTTTCTCTCGATTTATGTCCACGTTAAACACTACATTAAAATCCAAACACAGTGGCTAGAGATGACGGCAGTAATTATGATGAAGATATCTGAAGGAATGTAGTGCCTTGAACATAGCTTTTTTCTGTGAAACTACGCATGCCCGCATCCAAGTGATTTGATTTGATGGTGGCTTGAGTGCTGCTTAATTTTTAATGCATTGCAGACACTTTTGTTGTTGGTTTACATATGAATGCCCTTGCAGTACTGCACTATTAACACAGTATATGCTCTTATTTAAGTAATAAAGTCTTTTTTTTTTTTTTTTTTTCTTTTTTTTTTTAAAACCTTGTTTACTTTTCACCCCTGTGACAGATAGAACGCCATAGTGGTGATGTACAGTTGCCTTGCAGAAACAAACGGTTAACGTACAGCTGATGAGAGAGAGAGAGAGGAGGAGAAAACCAAGCCAGCAGCCAAAATCCACTCTTTCAGGTCAAATGGTTCAGTTGGACACAGCCTCTTAATACGACAACAGAAGAGGTGGAGAGCAGAATAGTTGACAGGGTTGCAGCCTTGTGCTCAGAGAGAGGGTGATGTCCAGAGCCATATATACTGTACATAGTTATCTCTGTATATGCCTCTGGTAGTGTCCCGAACAGAATGTAGCCGTAAATATGAGAAATGGGTTTCTGAGGCTTAAAAGTGCAATTTAAACCCTGTACAAAGCTTTGATAGTGGCCTTGCCACAAGCCTTATCCCTGACACGTGTGACAGGAGCTAGCTGCAGAGTTGAACAGAAGTTACAAATCACTAAACACTGAATTCTCTACTGCTTAATGTTTTCTTTTCAACATGGCTCTCCTATTATCCAGTATATACTGTATGTAATTATCTTTTGTGCAATCATTAGTTAAGTCTTAAGTGTTATTGTTTAATGCTTGATTTTGATGCTGCTATTTGTTCTGAGGTGGTTCCACTGTACAGATGAACTTCATATTCACTTAAGATGGTATGTTAGAATCACCCCAAGGAAAGACCTGAAAAGGATTTCTTCACAAATAAGATGCTCATGAAGCAGTGTTATTGCCTTGTTGAAATTATATTTTGTATCATTTTCCCAAGTTGCTTTTGACAGCCTTTTTGTTTATTTTTTAAATTATTATTTCATGATATCTTCTAATCGGTATGAAGCAAAATTCAGATTATACTTGATACGGGAGATTTGCACAACATAACATGTTCTCCCCAAATTCAAACCTGTGTAAAGCAGTTTTAAACACTGTATATAGTGGGTTTCACCCCCAATACTCCCAACTGTTCATGTTTTTCCACAAAGCAGAGATAAACTTTGCAGTTACTGTGGTTTGAATTTTCATATCTCCACCTCACAATTCAAATGTTGCAGCACCCCAATCCTGCCAAGCTGTGAATTGTACAGTTTTCTTTGGAATTTATATTTGTACATTTTGTTTGTTCAACTGTTTAGGGGAGAATTTCGTTTTGTTGTATATTATTCCATCAATTCGGTCTGAATTGGACTTTTATAGGATATTATGCAGAATCTTCTGCTTTGTTGAATGACTTCCAGTTGTAAGAGATTTCTGTTCTCTGTTACTCGTATCTGGTATTTTTTGCTCCACCTCCCTGTCTGTTCACTCATGGTGAGCAGATGAGGGAAAACTACTGTTGGCATATTTATTTGGATGCAGTGTACGGAGAGAGAATTGAAATGCACAGAGAAGGCACAGATCTGTGCTTTACTCCGATCGCCTCATTTCTGTTTGGACAACACCGCCCCCTGGTGAATATGCTCTGATTGTCAAAAGCTTGCATTTACGCTCTGTGTGGGATTGCTTCTGCCTGCTGTATTTCCCACTGCATTACCCGACCCAACCCTGTCAGCTGCACTCTAATCACAAAGACTGTACATGTTGAGAGAGAAATAAAAATTATTTTGTGCTTGATGATGAGTCTCTGATGTTTCTTTTCTTTATTTGCTTTTTACTTTTTTCAGGCTCTGTGTAGAAGTAAATTTGCACAATGTCACTAAGGTTGTGTGCCTCATTTTGATATTAGTTTAAAAACAAAAATCAGCTATATATATGTG
>OMKK01001801.1:13307-30342 GCA_900302305.1 Polymixia japonica | reverse complement strand
GGCCAAACCTGACAATTTCTCCCTCACCATTGACAACTCCACAGTCCCCCCCTCCCCTCAGGTCAAGAGTCTGGGTGTCATCCTCGACAGCACTCTATCCTTCCAAGCTCACATCAATAACATCACTCGGTCCGCCTACTTAATATCAACCGTCTCCGCCCGTCACTCACTCCCTACAGCACCGCCATACTCGTTCACGCCCTGGTCACTTCCCATCTTGATTATTGCAATTCCATCCTCTTCGGTCTCCCTCACAAATGTCTCCATAAACTCCAACTGGTCCAAAACGCAGCCGCTCGTATCATCACCAGAACCCCTTCCACCCACCATATCACTCCCGTTCTTGAACAACTCCACTGGCTCCCTGTTAAGTTCCGTATCGATTACAAAATTCTGCTCCTTACCTTCAAGGCCCTTCATAATCTTGTACCTCCATACCTCTCCGATCTCCTCCATACCTACACTCCCTCCCGCGCTCTCTGATCCTCCTCTGCTTTTCAACTCTCTGTACCCTCTGCCCGGCTGACCACCATGGGGTCCAGAGCCTTTAGCCGCTCTGCCCCCCATCTCTGGAACTCCCTCCCACAAAACATCCGTCACCTTGACTCTCTCTCCCTCTTCAAATCCCACCTGAAAACGCACCTTTTTAAACTGGCTTATTCTCTTTAATTTTTAACTTGTTTGTTATTTGTATCTGTATTGTATTTTTGTATTGTATTGTATTGTATTTTTATGCCTTGATTCCTTGTTTTAACCATGTCTGTACGGTGTCCTTGAGAGCCTTGAAAGGCGCCCACAAATTAAATGTATTATTAATAAACCAACACAACTACTGTACACTTCTACCCTTTTGATTAAAGCCTACTCAAGTCCCTGCTGACCTGGTTGACAAACTGGAAAGACTGGCCTTGGTTGATTTCCGCACTAAAGAGGGGCTAACCTGTTTGGATAGAGCTATACGATTTGCAGATCAGCTTCATGTTGTTGACACAAGTGGGGTCGAACCAATGGATTCGGTTCTGGAGGACAGGTACTATATTAAGAGTTTTCAGAAAAAAATACTTGATTTCAATGGTTGCCCAGAAAACATTCATTTCTTTCGTTTCATATAGGACGAAATATACCATACAAAGAAATCCATTGATTATAAATGGTGTGTACATGTGTACACCCCATTTAAATCACAATTTCTTGGGCTTTGTAAATTGTCAGCATTTAAAATCTTACACGGTATTCTCGTGATGTTGTAATCATTTTATCATCTCACCATACAATGACAATAAAGGCATTCTTCTTCTTCTTTATGTTAATATGGTACATTGCCACAGATGATCTGCTGTCATTTGGTATACCTGTAGTTGATGCTATGTTACATCCATGCAAACTGATCTGTCTTTCAGGGCACTGTACCTGAGGGATGATGCTGTGACAGAAGGGGGCTGTGCAGAAGAACTGCTCCAGCTCCCAAAAAACACAGTTGAAGAGTATTTTGTTGCACCCCCAGGTAAGAAAACAACTTGAATTCCTCTTTATTTTAAACATCAGAGATCAATACAAATCTTGAATATACAACAGATACAGTAGCTACGTTTCACCATGTGATTAGGATAAAATAAACATTTGTGTGTGAAAAATAATGCAAAAAATAAATGTTAGATAGATTAAATTGATGCTGCTCCACCCCATCCTATTTTGTTTGCAGTTGTATGGTGATAAGAATTTTCAACGTGTATTTTTCTTGCCACAGGAAACATTCCACTTCCAAGGAGGGAGGAGAGGGCTGCCATGTTGAAACATTCAGAGTTCTAACTTATACCTTTTTGAATTTGATCTTTATATTTATTTATTACAATGTATTCATTTGGGGATTCATTCATGTTTTCGAAAAAAAATATGTTCCAGATGTTTCAGTAATGTGCCTGAAGTTTTGACTTCACTGCATTAGTGCAACTGTCAGCTCACCCATCACCCAAATCACCCATCGAGACCAGCTCTATTTAGATTGTTCATAAATACTGGGTTTTATTTATAAGATGCATGGTTCTAATTTCTTTTTGTGATCCAGTTAATTTAATAAGCACTAGATGGCAGCAAGTCCATTTGTCATTTCTTGAAACATTTTTGCTTTGCTTTTGGAAAAAATGAAAACCATCTTTCACAAAGTAATAAAGTAATCAGAATCTGAGTTACTTCTATTCACCAAGTTTGGACATTAAGGATTCAAGTGAAAAGATGCTTCTCCAATATGCTCTAAACTTAAATGCCAATTGCCTAGTGCCTGGGATATTTTCCTTTTGATGTTGGAAATGGAAATACCCAGGCCAGGTAATGGCCAGGGACCAAGGGTATTGTTTATTATGTAGATCAAGGTTACTAGTTTCACTTTGTTTTCAGTAATTGTTTTTGTTTTTAATTAGATTTCAGTTACGTTGCAGTTTAGACTTAGTTTTTATATCTCAGAAATGTTTTTTTTTTCTTCCCTAAGTTTCAGTTTCAGAAAATACATTGAGCACTGTTGGTATTCACGTGGATATTTAACGTTAAAGAAAGAGGCAATACTTTGTTTTTAATTCTGGGCACTATTTTTCCACAAAACCTTATTTTAGTTTAATTAACTATAATAACATTTTTGTTCACGTATAATACATTACACTGAACAGATTCAGAACATGTAGAAAATTGTTTCTCGAAGATTTCCCATGTTAAAAAGACTACATGGCGTGTTAACCAATTTGATCAAAAATTATGGACATATCCTAAAATTGTAATATTGCGCCTAATTGCTGGATAGTGTAAATCAACGCTTATACGCGGACTTTAGACCACTTCCAACTTTGAGGTTATTTCTCCAATGGCCCACTTCACAACATAGGCAAAAGTGGTTAAACGAAATCAAGAGTTGACCAAGAGTTCAGTTTAGTCATAAAACGAGAATAGAAACCGAAACACAACAGGCGACGATGGGAAAACGAATCTCAAAATGGGGGGCGGTACCACCAGCTGTAAAAACACAAACAAGCCGTGTCCATAAGTACAGCTGATTCAAGTGCGATAGACAGAAGTTTGTTGGTTTCACTCAGAAGTATAACTGTCTGTAAATTGGACCTCGATAACTCAAAGACGTTGGACATAGAAAGAGACTAATAGGTAAGTTCAGCCTCGAGTTTTTATCTCAAAATTGTAATAATTTAAGGAATGTGTTGTGATGATTTCTTCAGAAAGAAGTTACATGTAGGGAAGGCTTACTATATATATATATTTTTTTTTTTTACTGAATTTACAGGAGATATCTTTAACGATGGATATAAAGATCACTATGCTGAGTGGGGAGTGGAAGGAACTGCGGGTACAACCAGAGACCACGGTGGCGTCTCTGAAAACCCGCGTCCGCCAGCTGTTCAATGTGCCTCCAGATAAGCAAATAAACCTGACGTACTACAATGGAATGAATACAAGTCTCACTGATGATACAAAATCTTTGAGCTCCTATGGCTTGTGTTCCGGAGCCACCGTCGGGCTGCTGGTATCTGAGCCTCCAATCCCGATTCCAGTCCAGGTGTTCCTGAAAAACGAAAAGGGCCAGATACACACGTATGACATCTCCCCCGGTGAAAGTGTATCTAACTTCAAGATCAAGGTTAAAAGCAGGGAAGGTGTGCCTGTGGACCAACAGAGGCTGATTTATGAAGGCAAACAGATGGAGGATTACCGTAAACTGGAGGACTACAACGTCAGACAGGGGAGCACCATATTCCTGACTCTTCGTCTGAGAGGAGGCTGAGAGCCCTTTAACATGTTAAATACAATGTTAAACATTCCATGTTCAGAAATTATCCATGTTATTCGTTTTATTTAATTACCTGTTATTTTTTTAAAGCAATGCTGCTTGTATGAGTTTGCTGTTTAGTCTTAAGAACGTGTTTAAAATAAAGACAGTAAGCAAATCCATATTCTGTGTAGCTCTTTATTTTGACCTGAGAAACAAACTAGTAACAAAACTAGCCCTGGATAGCAATGTTATATTTTGAGGGCAAAACCACAAGAACGTTAGAAAAAAGGCTCACTTTACCATTGCATATTTAGATTTTTTTTATAGCTACTTTAGTCATAGAATTCTAGGTTAACTAAAATTTTGACATGACTTTGGCTTTCATTATGAAAAATATTAATTACATCACACTATAAACTGCTACATTTATCATAATCAGTGATTCAAAATACAGTCCAAAAGTGTCAAAACTTTACAATGACTTAAACTTATGTGAATTCATGAAACTTAATGGATTTAGCAGTAATCGATGAGGTACGTATACAAAAATAAACAACCCAGATTAAGTAGCCCGGTTGGAGGCACGCCCCAGTTGTTGTGATGGAATCATTTCTGCTGAACTCTGGTGAAGTCTTAAGTTTCATTTCCTCACAGATGCCAAGTAAGCATACCAAAATAAGGCAACTACGTTGGCAAACAGCACTCTGAACTGAAAGCAAGAAGAGAGAGGAAATGACATACAAGAAATACTTTTTATCTGACTCATATTTTTTTTATGGCAACATGCCAGTTAAGTGCTTACCTGAACAGGCACAAAGTTGATGTTGATGAACTGGAAGGGCGTCCAAACTTTCCAATTCATCTTCAATGCAGTCCAGTAACTACTTTTCATTTTCTTTTGAAAGTCTAGCCATCCTTTAGCCTGGGAATAAACAGGAATGTCTAAAAATGTTACAACTAGTTTACAACAGTGTTCTTTGTCTGACTTATTAAAGACTCTATTTGAAGTAACTTAAAATAATAACATGAATTTAAAACTTCAAAGTTGTGGATGAAATAAACATAGAATGGACCATGTCAGAGAATGACATTCTGCGACTACCCCATACAATAGGCTTTACAACATTACAGGATACAACCCATATTTGTGGCACAGGAGGGACAGTATTTCAGATTACCCACCTCCAGGATGTTCATGACAAAGTAGAAGAGGAGCAGAAATCCAGGGGCAAAGATAAGGCGATCCAATAGCAGGCGTTTGACAATACAGTACGGATCTGTGCTAGGCATCCATACCTCCATAAGCTGGTAAAAGTAATGGCTCACTGGTCCAGTAACAAACAACCTGAAACAAGTGTAAGGGACCTAGGTAATTTCCAAAAATGAGCAGGTGAATTAATGGGATGATTTTTTAAATATTAACTTTCTTCTACACAACCCACTTGTTTGTACATCAGATTAAGCAGCAGTTCCAATATAGGATACACAGTAGTCAACTTTGCAATTGTTGATAATAATTTTAGATCCCTATGGTTGAACATTTAAAAAAAAATCCCCACACTGTAGTCTAACTGGAGGATACCCTTACAGTAATGGAACTCTTTGAGTGTAAGTTGACCCATCATTACTAGTTCAACAACCATCCTTCATACATTTTACTGTATCAATCTTTTCTCTTTGTGTTTAGGATCAATCATCACATGCATCTTACCCATAAATAGCATAACGGGTAGTCCCTGCTGTGTCAATCTCCTTGACTGGATTTCCATCTTTGACTTTCTTATTTGCCTCCAAAATCTGAGATAGAAGATTTCCTAAAGCTGTGAGGATTGCGCTGAAAATGGCAAGGACAAAAACATTAGTATCATAATGGGATAAGTACATTTATAATGGGATTCTAATAAAGCACAGTATCATAAACGCCAAAACAGTAGACACCAAAGATAGACTAGGTAATACATTAATAGGGGAGGTTCCTAAACAAGATGCTGATTGGCTAAAACCAGACAGAATAGACTAGTCAAGGCAAGAGGCTACAATTTGGGGTCAGAAAGCAAATAAGAATTCACCAAAACTGGTTGACGTTAGATTTAATAAAATCGAAATCAGCTAATCAAAAAGTGGTTGTTTTACATGTGCAGGAATGGCCCACAAGGCTGAACAGTGAAAATGCTAAAGTTACACTTGCAGTATTCCAAGTTTTATCTCCCTATTAGTCCTAGCAAACTTGTCCTCTATAGTAATTTAGTAATTCAGCTGGTATTTATCTGGAAAACGGTAATGACCACCTCCTTGAAATGCATTCACAAACAGAACATGTCAATGAATAAATTACCATAGCTACTGACCTCGTTACCGATTTTGTGAGAATGGGATATTTCTTCAAAAGAATTAAGTACTGCTGTAGCAAACGAAAATGGATGGACGAATCTCGAATTGGTAAGCTTTCAACAGGCATTGTCAGCTTTTTAGCTGGGCATGTAACGCTAATATTACCACTAAAACTACAAGAAATGAAGTTCAGGCACAGCTCCACCAAGTCTTCCTGTCTGTTTCAGCTCACCAGTTAAACGTCTGACGTCACTGCGTGCACTAAAACCAACGCCCCCGTCACGTCAAACAGCCTCCGTCGCTCATTCGGGTGAGGGTCATTTTCTTTCTTTTTTTCAACTCCTTAACTTTATAGCTGTGTTCATGATATTTGTCTAATTTTCCAGTAGATATCATAAATACTGATTACAATTGGTCACATTTTTAATCGTATGCCCTACTAGGGCAATACCTTAGGTATCGTTCAGATTGCTTTGCCTCAAATTATACAGATTACAGGATTTTTAAAGGATTTATGTATTTACATGAGACGTCGTCATAGTAAACATTTACTGATGCAGCTATTCCCAAGCGTGGATAGTATCTACCGCAGCTACTCTGTGGGCAAGATGGCTGAAAAGAGCATATTTTACATTTATTGCACTGAGCAAAACCCTTAGAAAGCCATAAAACGAAGTACATTCACTTGGTCTATTAACTTTTAGTCTATATAACCAATGTTTCAGTAAAAAAGTACAAAACCAAACTTTAATGTATCAAAAAACAAACAATATACAAAACATATTTCCAATGTTAGACTGGTTGGAATTTTGTAGATTAAGTACTATAAAGGTGTATCACAACAGTTGTTTTTTTTGCAGAGAAAAAAATAAGGCTTTTAAGGAAATGTGTAAAGCACAAAATATAACTCCAAACTGCCAAAAAATAAACAATTTTATAAAAGATCAAGTCAAACACATCACTGGAACATAGAAAGAAAATAAGCTTATTGGTTGGTCTTAGTCTGTAGTAAATCTACACAAATGTTCAATGGTGTCTTGAAATTGACACATCTATAACAATTTAGAGAGCCTTCCAGTTAATAGGCTGCTTTCCGGATTTCTTCAGCAGCTCATTTGCCTTGGAAAAGTGCTTGCACCCAAAGTATCCACGATGAGCAGACAAAGGAGATGGATGAACAGTCTGTAGGATGTGATGACGTTTCTGCAAACCATAAATATAGAATAAATAATTAGTGGAGATCAGGATGAAATCCTCTCAAATTGCTACTATGTGCACTATTCGGACTCTACTGATAGCAAAGGGGAATTACAACAAGCCATTACAGTTCAAAACAATCTGGACTTTTCCCTCCCTTGTGGCACCTCTCTGTTGCTCCTCTCCCCTGTCCATCAAAAACCTCATACTACAGGTGCCCAGATTCTTAGGAAGAGTTTACTGTTGGGCTGGCAATGTAAACATGGTTTAGAAAAGAGGGAATATCAACACACTGGCCTATTTACAGTGGCAGACATTTGTTTTGAAGATCATATCTCACTTAACCTTTGCATAACACAGTCTTTTTATATTATTTTAATATAAAATAACAGAAACTTTGCACATAGCAGCTTTAAGAAATATTAAAATTAAAATCAATGTAGACAGTACACCAACCCTATTGATAGCAGCTCCTTTCTTCTGAGCATATGACCCCCATAGCATGAAGACAAGGCCTTCCAAATTGGTGCTGAGCCACTGCACCACAGCATCAGTGAAGGTTTCCCAGCCTTTGTCCTTATGGGAGTTGGCCTGATGTGCTCGAACAGTTAACACAGCGTTGAGCAACAACACACCTTATGAGAAGAACAGGGGACGTTAAATGATGGCAGACCGCTCTCTGGGTGTCTGAGGTAGACATTCAACATTCTGCTTATTAAAGGGTACCTTGTTGGGCCCATCCAGTCAGATCTCCATGTCCAGGGTGCTCAAAGCCTTCAATGTCAGAGGCTAATTCTTTATACATGTTTACCAAACTGAGAATGAAATGGTTTAAATATTCAATCAATACATGAAAAGACATAATAATAATAATTACTAGTTACTAGTAATAATTAGGGATGAGCGAGTACACCATTATCTGTATCTGTTCAACCAACTAAACTATCTGTATCCGTACTCAGAATGGGCAGGGTGGGTGGTGCTTAGACCACACTTTAACCTGATGATGGTCTAGGACCGAAACGTTGTTTTTGTTTAATAAAAGTTGATTGCAATTAAGTGCCAGTGTGCGGGAAATCCTTTTCTACTGGTGCTTAGACCAGAAATTGTTCATTTAAAGCTGAAATTGATATGGGTTGATCAGAATTTGCTATATTTATTATTTATTCTAGTCTTGTTGAGAGGCTTCTTCAAATCCTTCTGAAAACATTTTACTTTAAGGACTTGTAAGGCCTGTGGGGGATCTGCTTATAAAAAAATCATATTATGTCAAACTGAGCAGTCCACAGAACAATGATAATTGGAAAAGAATGAAATAAATAAATGAAAATTAAATGATGAGTAACTGTTTTTATGAAAACACACAACCAAAAATACTTTCAACTGAGGCTCTTATATTTGAAAATTGCACTTGACATATACTTAAGCCTTTCAGTGCTTTTGCCTTCATTGAATTGATCAAACATGAAAATAACTATGAAAATAACTATTCCAAGTGTCTCATTACATGGACACCAAACATGTTCGAACGTGGCTCAATAAATTGTCACCAAATGGACTGATATAGCACTAGTCTCTAAAGGTGACATTTATACATACTGCAGTAAGAAAAGAAAAAAACATGCTATACAAATAAGACATATCATATTGTTTACCTGGGTGGAGGTGGAACTGGTCTTTGCACACTAAAGCATAATCCATGGGCTTGGTTGGGACCATGATATGGGTCCTGTCCAAGAATCACCACTTTGACCTGAAGTTAGAGACAAAGTGTGTTCCTTTTAGTATGGATATGGTGATAATTACTGCAAAATTCAATAAAAGCCCTCCCCATTCATCCAGTTACAATTTTAAAGCATAAAGTTTACCTGACATTTCTCTGCAAACCCCATATTCGCATTAGGCTTTCAGTAGTCATGTCAGATAAAAAAGTTTCTAACTAAACTTTCAGGTGGTCTTTGGACTTTTGTTGCGACAATTTGGGGAGGGTGGAGTTGTACCTGGGGTTGCCTTGGAACATTTGTCTTCAGCCCCATCAAGAAGGTCATACAGTTGACATTTGACATGTAATTTTGTGTTTTAAATTTGTGTGCAAGACAGAGCCACAGGCAAATCTAAGGGCAATGACACTATAGTTAGATCTTACATCTCGGATGTCACAAGTCTGTGTCCAGGTGAAGACGTGTTCAACTGGAGGGTAGACAGTGTGGCGTTTCCTTTCTTCGGAAACAAACGACATCAACTGGGACAGAAGGAAAGAGACGGAGACTTTTCAAAAAGACGACGACAAAACATAAACATGTGCATCGTGTTAATGCGGTGGCTGCCCCTCTCACTTGTTTAAAATAGGGCTTTCCGAACTCGGTGGACAGTCCGTTTCTCCAGCTCTCCCCAAACCCAGCAGGTGTTTGGCTGGTGGCGAGCCTCTCAAGAGCCACTTTCTTGTTTTGGGCAATTCGTTCCTGCTGCTGTTGAGTAAGCGTAGGAGGAGAGGTCGACTCTGGCTCAGAAGACGAAGACTTCAGTTTCTTCCGCCCAATCTTAGTATAGTGAGAAAAACATAACGTTTGTGAAACTGCAGCGGCTGGGAGTGCAATCAGTTTTGGATATAGTCTACTATACAACACAAACATTCTTGTTTTGCTGTAGGAGCGTACCACGGGGCCGCAGTACTTTCAACAACAAACAGTGGCGCTTGTGAACACCACCTTGATTAAAGTGCACACTGCGCATGTCTCGGATTGTGATCACAACCGGTGGAATACAATAAAATGTCAACGTGAGTAATAAAAATATCGACGCTGGGGAATGTAATGTCTAACGTCACAAGCTGGTACATAACTAATTTTCAGTCAGCTAATTTGCTCTAAAACAATTTGGGCAAAAATAACGCTCACCTGATCGTCTTCGGCATCCTCTTTGATTTCATTTTGGTCCTTAGAAATTCTTTTTTTTGTGACAGGCAAAAAAAATGAGTTTATAGTTTTCTGTCCAATCATCTTGCTAACTAAACCTCTGCGATAACTTAACATTAACTACTTAACTAACGAGTGTGACAATCCTTGGAAGACTTGCTCCTCTCCAAACTTCAGCTCCAAACCCGGTGCGCGCCAGAAATAATGTGACGTCAAAGGGATATGTTAATGAGCTGGGTGCTGTTCAAGACACACCTAACTAGTGCTGTTCAAGACAGTAGCTAAGTGATCTAGGCACTCACAACATGGTATTTACTTTTTTGTTCCACATTCTTTTGTCTCCTTATTGTATTATTATTCTAGCAGGTAACTGTAATGGATAGGTTTGTATCTCAGAGACGAAAACGCTCTTGTAATTATGGGGCTTCTCATGACGCCCTAAGAGAGAGTGTAAGGAAGAGGATCAAACTGGAGACGTGTAATGATGAAGACATGAGGAAAGATGCTGAGGGAGATGAAGATGAAGATGAAGATGCAGCTTTTGCAGAGTTCTCACATCCAGTTCCTTGGCAAAAAATAGAAGCAGAAGGATTGGACTGTGATTATGCTTTACTCTTTCCCAAGGAGGAAGCAGACCACCTCTTTAAACAATTGGAGGAGGAGGTGGTGTACTTCACAGGTATATCAACACATTCCACCCCCAAGTCATGTTCATAAAATTCCAGTTTATGTGAATGGTATTTGTTTTTGTTCCAGAGGACGAGGCAAAGGTCCAGGTATTTGGAAAGGTCTACAAAATACCCAGAAAGCAAGCAACGTATGGAGATGCAGGACTAACGTACACCTATTCTGGGGTGAAACATTTAGCCTTCCCATGGACTCCAACCTTGGAATATATTCGAGATGCTGTCACAAAAACAACGGGACAAACCTTTAATTTTGTCTTGGTTAACAGGTGATGAATTACTGTTTTACTATAGTCACTAGGCAAATAATTTGCCATAGTGTCCCTGCTGAACCTGCTTTTCTCTTCTCTATCAGGTACAATGATGGGCAGGATCACATTGGTGAGCACCGCGATGATGAGAGGGAACTGGATCCCCTTTGCCCCATTGCTTCTGTGTCTCTGGGGGCAATGCGGGACTTCATCTTCCGGCATAGGGAGGCACGGGGAAAACACAGCTGTCGGCAGATCGAACCAGTGAAGCTGGAGCTTGCACATGGAAGCCTGCTCCTCATGAACCCACCAACCAACACATACTGGTACCACAGCCTCCCTGCTCGGAAGAAGGTCCTCCTGCCCCGCATAAACCTCACCTTCAGACGCATCCTCTTTGACAGGAAGCAGTGAGGGCCAGCCAGGACAAGTTATCTGGATTGTCACCGGTGGTGCTGGCAGGCTAAACGTGTTTTCAGAAGAATTTGAAGAAGCCTCTCAACAAGGCTTCTGTTCTTTTGAGGCTGGATAATTGTCCATTTATCATTTTATATGGGGTTCATTTACCTGCTCCTCTAAGTTGTAAAGCTCAATAGATCACCAAGACAACGATTAAAACACTATCAGAAAATGGGAAGTCAACTGCCTGATTCACTGTATATGCAATGTATTCATGTTTTTAAATGCAGTCACTGCAATTTTGAATGTGTACAATAGTTGAAACAACATTGTGGGTTTCTAAGTGGTGTATGTTGAGCAATCCCTTGATTTAGAAAAAATAAATCTGTACAAGTGGCCATTTGATTATTTATTTTTTATATAACTGAAATTGTTGAAAAAACAATCACCTTATTTACAGATTGCACACAAATACACACACTCTCACATAAACATACATTAGTGCAAATTGATCAAGAAATATTAACAGGAGGTTTTGAACCAGGTCATATCTTACTTTGACTTCATAGTGGCTGAAAGTGAAATGGCAGTACCTAACAAATGGAAACCAGATTGAGCATAACATCATCATGCCATATCTGCATACTCTTGCTTTCTTTTTAAAATGCTAGAATATTTAGACAGCAGCAGTTTGGCAATGTTAAGTCAGTTAAATTTCTTGTTAAATCGCAACTGGTAATATTGTCGTTGTACTAAATGACTGTAATGCATACATATTCAGGGGTAAACATTAAAAGTCCTTAATGTTCTTAAGCATCAATGACTGGCACTTTGCCTTCTCAACTGTGCAGCTATGCAAGTTATTACAGTAGAATGATTGATTTGAAACATAGAAAAATATCAAATTCAGCAGCTTATAAACAATGTCATTTGAGACATTATTTCAAATACATTTTACACATACTGTAGTTTGGGAATGACTAGGCGAGTTACAGACAACAAGAGTTAAGGAAAATTATACCTATTACCTAATTTGACTCTTCAAAACTGTAACAGCTACTCCCCCAAATCCAGGGTGTCATAAATGAACTCTTTGTGTCTGGCTGAAGTGTATTCCACATTGTTAAGATTGCAGAAACAGTCGTACATGGGTCAAAAAAAAAAAAAAATCCAAAAAAAAATTAGCTTACACGATCAAGATGTTTAACGAAAAGTCTTGCAGGTTCACAATCTTTGGGATCAAGTGTGCCTCTTACTCTAAGTTTGAGCAATAGGCAAATTATCCATTCACGATTTTAATGTCAGAATTTTGACTTTGACATCTTGCTATGAACCCTGATGCAATACTGTCTCCATTATGACAATTCATGGGCCCCACTGCGGTCTCATTGTCACAAAGTCACCTTCTGGCAGTAACTGGCACGTACAACGGTGGTAGAATGAGTGGAAAGGAGGAATAGTAAAATCCCTGGCTACTCCTCTGACCGCCGGGCTTGGCCGAATCTGCGGACTCTCTCATAGAAGAGTAGGTAAGCGTTGGAGGACAGCGCCTCCTGCAGGCTGGCTTTGCGCACCGAGTCATCGGACACCCAAAGCCACTGGGAGCTGAAGGGTGAGGAACTGCGATGTGAGGAAGGGCAGCGGCGGTATGTCACAAAGTGTCCTGAGTGCATGTCTCCATGATGGACCAGCACAGCCACGAGCTGGAAAAGGTACTCTGAGGAACTGGGAAGAACACAGATGGATCAGAACAGAATTATGCATAATTCTACAACCACTGAACAGATTAACATTTGACAGATGTACTGTGCATGTACTGCCATCATAAACATCTCTTTAAAGGCCTCTTACCTGTAGTCGTATGTGAGGTTAAGCTGCGGGCTCACCCCGGGAGAGTGGAGAAGGACAGATGAACAGGTTCCGTTGGACAGAGGTTTGTTGTTGTTGTGGTGGTGTTCTGGGTCTGAAAACAACATGCTTGTCAATACAGAAATACAAATTACAAAGTTTGTGAAGCTAAACTGTAATACTGGGTCAACGGTTTAAATATACCAGTGCCATTGGGCGTGGGCTTGTCCATGGCCTCCACTGAGTTCTCAGACTTTATGGGCTTGGGGGAACACTTGATACGCTGAATCCTCTGGATGGTGGCATTGTGTTTGTAGCGGTCCATGGACAGGTACTCTGTGAACTGTACATGCTCCTGTCTTTTGATAGGAGTTCCTTCACTGGACCACGTCAGCCTCTGCAGGTGGATACAGAGGCACTGGGGGAGCTGGAAGAGGGAGGCACAGGTCAAATTAATGACAGCAACGTGCACAAAGAAAAGATTGTACATGCAGTTCTTGATCCGTGTCCCTTGTTCATCTAAACTCCAGAGACTGTAGTCCAGTCTTATGAACAGTACAGAAAATTATACATTTTTATGTGAAGGAATGAACTAGCCTGTATTGATTTAATAGTAACTGTGATATTGTGTAGCATTATTTTAAATGTATTTTGAGTGAATACACGCACATCCAGGTCAATTCACAGGTGCAGGACACAAAAGAGAATATGTAAAAGACAAAGGAAATATCCGAACACTGTTTTTCTGCTCCAAAACTAAAGTGTTTAATGATACAACATTTTAACCAAACTGGTGCCAGTTTGTACTCCGCATGAACCCCTGGTGGAATGTGTCAGGCTGTTATCTTCTTAACACAGGTGCAGGGAGGTACAGAACACCAAGGCCATTGGGAGGAGAAGAGGTTGCTTGTACCAGAGTATAAAGAAATGTCTTATATAGCATGAGGATTTTTTGCTGTAATGAAAAATTTCCCCTTGCAGATCTGCAAATGCTTGCTTGGATTCATTTACTGCTTTTTGACCTGTATGAAGAAACAGACGTTTCATACAGTATGCATACCTCTTGGTCTTTACAACATGTCAGTGTTACAAATATCTCATTCTCCTGAACGACCTCTCTAACTAAGATGTGTGGATGATTAAGGCTCTACTGTTTGCTTTAATGACTAGATATCAATAGCTTAAAAGGCCCGCATGATTGATTTTTATGTTTTTGTGCCGATATATGCATCCTGGTGCTGCACAATGGCTTCTCACAATGCATCAAGTCCTCTGATGTAGCTAGCCTAGACAGACAGCTGTAAAGTTACCGCCCATGTCAAATAAAACCCTCCAGTTCAAATGACCCACGTCACCGCTCTTTGCTTCTGTATGGTGAGTATTTCTTTCTAAACAAACCTGGAAAAAAAAAAACTGGAGTGGTAGAAGACTTAATATGTATGATAACTACCTTTCCCAGTTTAAGCTGCTTGATAAATGTTGTCCTCTGGCTTTCCAAAGCTTGTCCATTCACTATGGTCCCTTGTTGAAGCTGGAATTGACCAAAACAAATACTATACTGAAGTACATTTCAGTAAATAGATATGTAGTTCCTTCTGATTCAAATGAAATGAAATGAAAGCAAATTGCAGTAACCTTACAACTACCATGGCCACAATAATATATAATATGTTGTGAAGTAATAATTTATCATTGGTTTACATAAAGGCAACACACTGATAATGCAGGGAACGTACCTTAGTGCAGTTTTCACACTCCACTTCTTTAATGGTTTCTGAGGAGATGAAATGCTGAAGACACTGATCTAGAGAGACAGGCCGACCCTAAGGAGAAACACCCATCAGACTATGACACACAGAATAACCAAAGAATTTAGAAACTGTTAGTGTTAAATAGATATGAAAACTGTGCCTCACCACAATAACTTCTTATTATTTATTTGTTCCTCTCCGGTATTGGCATTTTTGCTTACCCACTGAGGAGGGGGGATGGATAGGGAGAGGCTCTCAAATGAGTCGTATCGCACCGGACTCTAAAACAAAGTTAGAGGCAAAAGTATGGATCACTTTACAAAAGTGGACGAAACAATAAGACAAAAACAACCTTGTTATCCACTTGGCTGAAACAATCTCACTTGTTGTTCGCAGCGTTTGCAAGACATGTTACTTGTCAAACGGCCATGGAAAGGATGTTGCATCTTCCAGGGGCCTGGTATCGGGTGAAGAGGGGCTGCAGAACAAACAAGAAGTTAGCCTAAATCCATTTCTCTCTGGTTTGAGCACCATATCTTCTCTGCCTCCTTACCTCGACTTCTGCAACTCATCGTCTTCTCATCTAATTCAGGCAGACTCTGGTGTAAAAAACAAAACAAACATGCAGGTTTTTCATTTAGTGTATCAAGTCTTTATTAATGTTTAGTAATTATTAACACACCTGTTTTGTTAGCTAAACTCTCCACTTTCACTCATTGCAGTTTATCACTAAAAGTACTCCTTATTTTCTAATAAGTGTGCACACTGGAAGGCCTATGACACATATTTTGACCCCACACACATTTTAGCTGAGAATTAACCATGACCATACTATATTCCACAGGTTCTCAAACTATAGTACCACTGGTGGTACGCATGCTCCCTCTAGCGGTACCGAATCTCTGAAATGAAATAAAATTAATTTAAAAACATATAATACCATCAAAATACTACTACGAATGAAAATACCTTAACCATGAAATCATTGAAATGGGAATTATAATACATTTTGCTTTTCCTGTAATATCTTTGTTTCGATATCAGTCAGATTAATTACAATTTAAACTGTGATGGCAAGATAGTACATGGAGGTAGCTAAAATTATGAATGGGTCAACAACACTGCAATTGTGACTCCAAACGGGAACTATTAGGAAGAGAAGTGCGGATCAGGAGGAGAATATTTCGAGACAGATTTCGTATCGTGCCAGCCTCCGCATAGCAAAAGCCAGTAAGCCACACGAACAACTGTGTCTACCTAGCCACCAACATGCTGGCCAACCTTTTAAATGATTTGTATTTAGCTTAAAAATGTTCAAACAGATTGTTGGTATACAGTTGTTACTTTTAATGTTCTCACTTGCTGTGTCTCTGTGTGTGTGTGTCTGTGTGTGTGTGTGTGTGTGTGTGCGTGGGGCTGCCCCTTGCGTTGTATGAGAGTTGTGTGGAAGAGTTTTGCGTTCTGTGCCTGTTCTAGTGCTACATCGCCAGACCAATTCGTAAATGTGAAGTCTGGAACCTCTCAGTTCATTTTTTATTTCCAAGGGGCGTTATCAACAGGTGCAACCCAAAATGCCTCTGGATGCAATTGGATAGACCTACATCCAATCAGAGCACTGAAACGTGTGACGTGGCACAAATATATGAATTATTTAATATTCAAATAATATATATTTAAGATAGATAATAGAGAAAATATACCATCCATTTCGCTTAATACTGCCACGATAGCGGATTCAACAGACCGTTCCACATCAGCGGCAGCCATCTTGGTTGTTTACGAAAATGGTGAGACAACGGCGCTCCTCTATACAGTCATCAATCAAACCCACCCCATATTAGATAGATTGGCCCGGTCCAAGTCAGACCGGTGGAAATCTGTCTGAACG
>OMKK01001801.1:0-10041 GCA_900302305.1 Polymixia japonica | reverse complement strand
AGACAAAAGAAAAGCAAAGGAAATCATGAGTGAAATATCCAGGGTTGATATTCTAACCAAAGACGTTGAATCTGGATTGTTTTTTGGACATAATAATACACTGATTTTCTTACAGAAGAATTTGGTCCTTGCCTAACTTCATTTAATAAATGAGACAAAATGGATTACTTCACATTTGCTTGGATCTCCCAAATGTGGCTATTGGTGAAGGTATGGTCCATTATGTAAAACTGCTTGGAGGTTTTCTTAAGAATTGTTATAGAAATAAGATTTGAGACAAAATTTGTTTTACTTCGACCTACTTAGAATAGCACATCATTATTGCATAGTTGCTGTAATAATAGCCTTCCAAAAGTTGACTGACTGTTCATCAGTGGTATGTTTTGTGCGGGACTAATGAGTAGTCAGTCCCAGATCTCGGATCCTATCCACGTTCTCCATGCTGTGACACGACCAAGGAGCCGCCCCATTGGCTGTCAGCTGACAACCAGAACAGGTCGCTCTCCTTGGTGCTGAAATATCTGCTTATTGTGATAATGTAATTGCAATGAGGCAAAACAGAGCATCAGCCACTAAACACCAAAATGGACGATGATTTGTTCCAGTTGAGACAACTACCGTAAGTAATCGATAATGTTCAATTGGACACATTTATGATTTATTCAGTCCATTGTAACAGCCTATTTCGCTGAGACCGACATGTCGCCCCATGACATCTTCTTCGTAATGTGGTTGCTTGATTAGCTTGTTGGACCTAAATATCCTGTCATGATTTAAAATATAAATAGGCCCATATAAGATGCCGTATCAGTCCAATTAGATTAGCGGGAGACGTTCCAGCGTTTAAAAAACACAACTTATCACGTTGGGGGCACTGACGGTGCAGTTTGTTTACAGCCATAACCCTCTGATAGAGGGCGACCAGTTTGGTTTTCTTTGCATAGATTTTGTGCAGCCATTTGTCGTGATTATTCTTAGGTTTACCATTTTACTTAAATTTATATTTGGCTATTTTTACCCACCTAGCCAACGTACGCGTGATATATTTAAAACTTATTGCATATAAACTACCCTAAAATTTATCAGTTTCATATAGCCTGTATCATGAGGACCATGACATAATGACTTGCACAATGAAATATTTGATCATAATCAAAATTAGGGATTATGATTAAAAAGTAGCAACCTAATTCCGAATCTATTTAAGATTTATTTTTAAAAAGCTATTGCCTGGACAAAAAGAACATGGTTACAATATTCCTGGATATTCATATATTCAGTTATGTTTTCAATTCGCAAAACTTGAAACTGAAATTATACTGCTTGACAATTTAAGACATGTATTTCAAGACATTTCACTGGGTGATCTGCAGCACTGATGCCTTACATGGTAAGTATGTTGTCTAATTACAGTGATTAAGACATCCCTAGTAGTCTGTGAGGTCCCACCACAGCATTTAATCTTCAGTAAGCCATCTATTAGTGGAGTGAGATTATATCTTCAATTTTTATAAAACATGTATGTCTTGAATTTAGCCTAATAAGCTTGCCAAGGGGTGAAGAGTGATGTGTGAAACTGTCAATTGGCTTGACATGATTCACCCATAGGAGGGTACCACCACCCGTGATACTCCACAGAACACAGTACAGTCCGAAAAAGCTCATATCACCTAGGCAACAGCCTCTAATTCTCAGTTATACTCTTGCCATGGTATGAACCTTTTGGCAGTTGTCTGATCAGGTCCACACATTATAAACACAAAAATCCTCTTGGGCTTCTTTCTTGCAGTGTTGTAAAGTTCCGTCGTACAGGTGAGAGTGCACGCTCTGAGGATGAGGTCGAGAATCGTGAGCAAGAAGTCCGGATCAGTGCACAGCCAACTGACCTGGAGTCAGTGGCACTTGCAGATGGGGTACCGGTTCCTCGGGAGTTTGCAAATCCAACTGATGGTACAGTACAACAGAAGCCACTCTGTTTAACTCACACCTCAGACAACTTGTTTTCCTATCCAAGCTTATATGCCAATGTTGCTCCATTCCTATCAACTAAATCATAAAATTAAAGAATACCTTGCATACGGCTTTCAAGACATGCACGTTTGTTATTTTCCCAGACACATTCATGGTGGAGGATGCTGTAGAGGCCATAGGCTTTGGGACATTTCAGTGGAAACTCTCCATCCTTACTGGTCTGTCCTGGGTGAGAACCACTCTTGAGGGGAAATATGCCAATTCCATGCTGTATCTGTGGGAGTTTGTTTGTATGAGTTTTCACTGAACACTAATACATTGTGTGTCCTCCTTTTTCCATCCTAACGGTGGCTTCAGATGGCTGATGCAATGGAGATGATGATCCTTAGCATTTTGGCTCCACAGCTTCACTGTGAATGGAGACTGCCAAGCCTGGAGGTGGCGCTACTCACCTCGGTAATGGCTCCCATATGTCAATGAAATCCATTTTTGTTCTTGTTGTGTTATATGATTGCTTTGGTAAATGTTGATATAGTGTTTGGTTTTGTGAGTAGAAATAGGGCCATTGCTTTTTTCCACTATCTTATAAATTCATTTTTAGTATGATTTTCAATTGATGCATTTGTTGTAATGTTTCGGCCTTTAATTACTGTAAATCCCATTTACTCTTCTAAGTATATAAGTAAGCATATTAAAAACAAACAACTTGATTTTCCTAAAATTATCACACACAAAGGCCTCTTGGGTCATACATGTTATTTCATTGAGCTGCAATTAATACAACATTCACTGTCCTCCATAAGATATTACTCAGTTGACACTTTCACACACAGTGACTATCTGTAACCCTCAAACTGTTTACAGTTCAGAAATAGTTTGCAATGACATCCATAATATCAGCCTTGTATTTACGCAAAGTGCAACCTTGCCACAAGATGTTAATTTCCAGTGACAGTATTGGGCATTCACCCTCTTATTTATTTATTAATCCAGGCAGTGTTTATTGGAATGATGATCAGCTCCTCTCTTTGGGGAAACATATCTGACAAGTATGGCAGAAAGACTGTAAGTTCTGTTCCACATATTTAAGTAAATGTTGAAGTAATATTATTATTTCCATTTGTAACATGCATAGGCTAGCTCATGTTCATTATCTGTCCCAATAATCCATAGTCACCCTCAGTGTACCCTTTTTTTGTCTTAAATATATAGACATGCATAAATATATAAACATATTCCTGTAGTTTGTAAATGCTGTATCACATTTTGGGCTACGTTTTACAGATACAGATACCTGGGGCAGAGAATATTGGTGGACTGTGCATGAACTTATATGGAAACGTGTGCAGATCACAATTATTTATTTAGCAACTTCTTAGATTTTGATTGTCTGTGCACGCAGGGTCTGAAGATGAGTGTGCTATGGACTATGTTCTATGGCCTAATGAGTGCTTTTGCACCTGTGTATGGCTGGATTCTTTTCCTGCGTGCACTGGTGGGCTTTGGCATTGGAGGAGCCCCACAGTCGTAAGTACCTCTCATCTCTCTCTCCAAGAATAACACTGTAATGATTTGAATGATGATTAAAAGTGAAGTGTCTCTCCTTACAAGGGTGACACTGTATGCTGAATTTCTGCCTATGAGATCCAGAGCCACATGCATATTGCTGATAGAGGTATGGACTAGTCTTTAAAATCTCCCCTGTCTGTCATCTTTTAAGCCACAGTGCTGTCATTACCTCCTGTATGAAAGCAAAAAGAGTTAATTGCCATTAATTGCAGATTTTTTGGGCACTGGGCACGGTATTTGAAGTGCTGTTAGCAATCCTGGTGATGCCCACTCTGGGATGGCGTTGGCTTCTTGCCCTTTCCACTATTCCTCTCTTCATCTTTGCCATCCTATGTTTTGTGAGTATAAGGTTATCAGTAATTCTATTTTAACTCAATGTCATACAAATGAACAAAGTATTATCATGTGAATATTTACAGCAATACTGAACAATTGACATGTGCCTTTGTTGCGGTGAAACAGTGGCTGCCAGAGAGTGCTCGATATGACGTGTTGACAGGGAACCAGGAGAAGGCTCTGGCCACCCTTAAGCGTATTGCCACAGAGAATGGAGCACCGATGCCCTTGGGAAAACTCATTGCTGCCAGACAGGTACAGCCTATCTCTAACATACATGCTCTGGATGTTATTCATACAATCTTTGTGTAAAACCCATGATTGTTTGTATTAGTTTTCCATTTAAATAATATGTCTTCTTTCTTGAATGTCTGTTTTTGAATTAGGAGGATCGTGGGAAGTTTCAAGACTTATTTTCATCACACTTTCGCTGGACTACAGTTCTGCTGTGGTTTATTTGGTAAAGTAGTGCCAATTGTTGTCAAATCCACATTTGTTACATCATCAAATTACTCTTTCACAATTTATTTCTTATTTACCAAATCCTTAATATTTCCAACACATTAACACAGTAATTTGATTATTATTTTGATGAAAGTTTATCATTAAGTCTTTGTTCCCATGAGAATCCAGAGAGTGTTGTGGTTTGTCTCCTCAGGTTCTCTAATGCCTTCTCCTACTATGGACTGGTGCTGCTCACCACAGAGCTGTTTCAGGAGGGTGGGGCGTGTGGAGGTGAGTCACTGCTATGACATCATCAGAAGCCCTCACACAAAAATACTCTCAAGGACACTTTAATTTGATAGACGCAAAAACAGGAAATTCATAGTTCAAAGACGTTAGACTTTGCCCACAATGCCACACAAACCAAACCGAAAGTACTGAATTTCAATAGAAGAGAATAGTTGGAACTGGGAACTGGGAAATTATAAAAATGTCATGTCACGCTCCGTGTATCAGTGCAAGACTGAAGTGTCTTTTTTCTGTGTGCAGCTTTGGTAAAATTGCTTCTAAAAGCCATACAGAGACATTATACAATGCAAGTTGAGAGCGTATTGGGTTTATAAGCTGCTTGTTGTGTTATAACTCCCTCTAGTGTCTAAAGATAGTAAGTTGGAGCCACGGTGCAGCCTGGAGTGTAAATATCTTAACTCAGACGACTACAAAGACCTTTTGTGGACCACCCTGTCTGAATTCCCAGGTACACAGCAGTGAATTCTTTATGCCTCCACTATGTCAAGCAATATATTCTCAAAATAATAACTCCATCAATTTTCTTCTATTTTACACCTGTGATGAGATTTGTGATACATGAAATGCGGGGAACATATCACTGATTAAGTTCATGCTGAGCAGGACTGCTGGTGACATTGTGGGCTATTGATCGTCTGGGAAGGAGGAAGACCATGGCGTTGTGCTTCTTCGTCTTCTCTCTATGCATTATTCCACTCTATGCTTGTGTTGGGAGGTAAGGTGGATCAGGGACAGAATGCTTCTTTTCAATGTAAAAAATTACTTGTAAAATTGTGAATCTACCATTCACGCCAATAAATGTATTGCTGTTGTTTTCTCTGATACAGGACGTCCATGACTGTGTTGATATTCATTGCCAGGGCGTTTATTGCAGGAGGATTCCAGGCTGCCTATGTGTACACTCCAGAGGTACGTACATAGAGAATGTAAATTTGTTCAACCAGATGAAGACTGTTAAGTCTATTGTTAGTCATGTGTTTCATATAATAAATTATTCTGATTAATTTTGTGGTTGAGCTTTATCTCAACCAGGCAAATCAATCGCTGAATAAAAAGACAAACAATAAGATAGGCTCTTCACTATTTTCCGAAACAACTCTGCAGGTGTACCCAACAGCAACCAGAGCTTTAGGTCTGGGAACAAGTAGTGGAATGGCCAGAGTCGGTGCCCTTATCACACCTTTTGTTGCACAGGTAAACTTCACCAATCATCTATACATCCATTTACTCATTACCATGCCGTAGAAAAAGCGGAGCACAATGGCAAAGGTAACATTTTTTTGGTTCCACGTTCCACAATTATTTCGGTTCCACATTCCACAACGGCAAGGTAACATTTTTTTGGTTCCTAACCCTTGTCCTGCAGGTAATGTTGGAGTCTTCAGTATACCTGACTCTCTCAGTGTACTGCTGCTGTTGCCTACTGGCTGCCATTGCCTCCTGTGCTCTGCCAATTGAAACTACAGGCCGGGGCCTTCAAGAGTCCAGCCACCGTGAGTGGGGCCAGGAGATGATGGGCCGGGCCCCCGCCCACAGCCCCGGAGGTATCCCTCATTCCAGCTCTGGCTCACAGAATTAAGGACAGGCTGAAGTATAACACAGAGAGGTGGCTGGGGTGAAGAAAAGAGCCAAGGAGGTGGAAAGCTGGACCAGCATTTCTAGACCATCTCAAGTCCCATCTTAAGACTGTTGTGTATAGGCACCACAGCAGCATCAGAAAGCCTGCCAGCACATTGTTTTAGAAAAACATGTCACTATAATTATAGTCTTCAACCACCATTACTGTCATGATTTTGCCAATGTATGATAACCACACGCTGAGTAATTAAAGAGATCAAATGACCTGGACTGGAACAAGATAAACAAACTGAATGGTGGCAGACGTGTGAAGCCTTCTTGAAAGACTTAGAGTTCAAATACTTCAGGCATAGCATTTGAATTCTACTTTCATATTGTGAGAGAAGCAAGCAGGAATAAAGAGGGTAACAAGATAACATAACCTCAGTCAATTTAGTTCGTTTCAAAGAGCCTTAAAATAATGGTCCTATTCAGTTTAGGTTTGAGACCTACCCTTTACCTTGTGTAACAGCTGCTATGAATATCATATTAGATACATAGAAAAGTAAGCAAGAAAGATCATTATCTTGTGCACACAAATTGCCTCTTATAATGCACTAATTACAAACTCAACTTTATTTGAAGTCTATTGCTGGGATTAAGTACAGTTCCAAATCATCAAAGTAATCACCAGACCATGAGATTAAATACAGTCTGGGGCTACAGAACGAATAAGTAGGTCATCAAGGAGATGATTTAAATCAGCTGGCATAAGAATTCATATTTCCATTCTGTCTTACAACGTTGTATTTTCCTGTGTTAACGTTAACAGTATTGTTTACTGGAAAATAGACAATCCGAGCCATGCACCAGATATTGTTTCTTTTAACAAAGATGTTGATGTGTACACATTACCATTCACAGCTAACTATTTGGCAGAATGGTACATTCTGTCTGCACAAAGCAAAGGGAATTTCTGTAAATAATATATTGATACCTGGTTTGGTTGTTGTCCTTGCTTTTGTTTGTAAGAAAGGTGATGTGGGGATGGACTTTGACCAGTCTGATTTTACATGCAACACACATAACAAGGTATTGTTAAAAGAACCCAGCACAGGTCCTGCAAGCTGACTCTTACTTGCCTGTGTTTGCAAATTAGTGCAACATTAAGTGTCTGCGCGCACAGATTCTTGTCACTACACTGTATGTAAATGTGTATGATACAATAGTAAATTATGTTTTAAAGAGTGGTGGCTCTATGTTATTTACTACTAAACCGTGAATCTAATAAATGATTTTATCATCAGTAAATGAGTTGGCTTTTTTAATATTAGTTTAGTTTTAATATTCATTTTATATTTAAAATTTTAAATTACACTAATAAAACATTTATTCTTATAATTATTTTAATCTGTCTACCTTAAACTGCAATATAAAACTTCCTATACTTGTATATTGAGTATCCAACATCTAACCATTAAAGCCGCTAATGTGCTGTTTGAATTTATTGCAAGTAGGTGATACCATTATCACTAGTGAATGACTCTGCATTAACAAAACACAGTATTTACCATGGCTATAGTATGTGACAGATGGTAGTTTACAAGCGGGCTTTTGACCCTCTGCCTTTTTGTTCCACTATCTGACCAAAGAGCCTTGCTGCTTCCTGGGCACAGCCTCTGTGAATGGTAAGTCCAAAACCTCCATGGCCATAGTTGTGTATCACCTGAATGAAAGCCACAATATTACTGTCACCACACCATTGTGGAGTTCATGGATAAAATCCTTCAACTCTATAAGATGATATCAGAATCAATGTGTCCATAAACATGAGCTTTGCTGTCTTACCTGTATTGCAGTTGGTCCAGCCTGTATGATCTCTCTCTCCAGTCTCACTTTGCTGCGAACAGGTCTGAGGCCTGCCCAGTCCTCTACTATCCTGGCATGCTAAAACAGAGACGAGCAAGGCATAAAATAGTTTATACTTACACAGGATTGAATTATATTTATATTTTCTCTCAAAAAAAAAAATTCCTCACGTGATGTTGCTAAAATAGTGTGTTTACAGCCATGGGGGAATCTTCGTGAATTATTTACTACTGCTGAGACAGAAAATCATTTCATGGCCTCTTATGTAAACCAAACTTCAATAACTACCATCTCACCTTGAGACTAGGCTCAAGTTTGCAGGCATTATCCCAGATTTGCTTATGGTCAATGGAGTTGTTTGCTTCACTCCAGTTTCCCAGCTGGAACACCCCCCCAACAGTCACTAAACGACTCCTGTAGACACAGAAGTACTGTTAGACCATAAAACACATAAAACACTACATTCAAAAATCACAACAGCTGATTACTGATACTGACTACTAACACTTTGGTAGTGGACAAGTATGGGCCAGTGTTTAGAATGAGTGCTTTAATCAGAATAGAGTATCAGACAAACTGTAGTTTTAGCACAACATAAATTATAAACAAAACAAGGACAGATGTGGCTAAAAGTACTGTCAGGCATCAACATTAACCAAAGAGAATTATAGTTGTTTAACTTTCTCTGATTTCATATTCAAAGGCTGAGCTTAATAATTACCCCGGAATTATGTATGGTGAATTATAGACCCCTTTAGAAAAATTGTGGGTGAGAATCCAATGCTTCAGCCACGGGGCATCCACCTGAAACACAGAGACATAATGAAGAATAGCAACAGTCATTTCCATTAATAAGCATTGAACAGACTTTTTAAACTTTCCACTTCTACCTTTACTATCTGCCCCCGGCCTGGCTTGAGCTCAGGATCAGGCTGGAGTTCTCCTGATCTCACTCCTGTGCAGTTGATTATGACATCTGCTCCAGTTTCTGCCAGCTAAAAACAGGATCAAAATAAGTAGACACTTTTTAAGAATTGAAACAATATAATTCTCTCTGTTACGTCTTGAGGCAAGTGTAAATGACAACTCTCTCTGGACAGTAGGATATTATAGCGGGTATAAAAGAGTCAAAAGCGCTAACAAACCTCATTGAATGACTTTATTTTCCTCTGGTAAAATTTAACACCCCTCTTCTGCAACCTAGGATTAATGAAAAACTAGATGTATATTATGAGCAGAAAAACATTCTTGAAAAAATAAGCCTTTTTCACATCTGTTAAGCATGTTGCTTGTAGTATTAGAACCAATCAGCCTAAACAATATGTTCTGTGGATATATTTGGGTGTTGCATAATCAAGACACTTTAGAAGACATTGGAACCAATAGACAATATAAATAGCACGCTATCTAGGCTTTCTCCTTTCATAGTTTTATTGGGTAATAAATGGTCTTGCTAACAAGTACTCCAGTTTTTATTCATTCACTCAGCCAAGTTCAACTCATGACTTTTATACAGCATACAGCTGTAACTGAAACTCTTATGTGATCTGTCCTTCAGGAACATTTGTAGGAAATCACTGATGACATAAGTAAATAACCCACCAATCCATCAGCCAAGGTAAGTAGGTTTTTCCTTCAATCATGAGAGCAGTGTTGAACCACCCATAGCTAAAGAGTTGACCACGTTAGAAGGAAGAGAATGACAGTGAGTGTCAAAACCAAGGTCTTTTTTAAACCATACATTCATTTCTATTTTCATTGGATGACCTATATTACATTATTGACAAATTGAACAAGAACGTATACCTGTATCCAGGAAACATCTCTAGCTCTCGTTTCGTGAGATGTCTGAAGCCCAGAACAATATCTTTAAATGAGGGCTCCTGCAATAAAACACAGAGTCACTGGCTATGATGTCCCATCCATTATGTCCTAAACATGTTTTGACTGTGTTGGTTTGCAGTTGGGATACAGAATCTTCATTAA
>OMKK01001792.1:57846-92538 GCA_900302305.1 Polymixia japonica | reverse complement strand
GTTTTTGGTTCTATTATTTTCTTGTTGTGCCTTGTTGTGTTTATTTTCTGGTTATTCTGTGTTTCCCCAGGTTCCTTCTGCCTCCTGTTTCTCCTCCCTCGTGCCTCCTGTTGTCTGGTCCTGATTGTTCCTTGTTTTGATGTTGTCTGTTCTAGTTGTTGTGAGTCTATGTTCGTCGTTCTGTTACCTTTAGTTCTACGTCCTGTTTCCCGTCCAGTCTGAGTCCTCCCAGGTGTTTGTCATTTGTAATAACCCTCTGTATATCTGTCTTCTCTCCCCTGTAGTCAGTGTCGGTGCATTGTTTCAGGTATGCAGGTTATTGTCTGTTTTGTGCTTCTGTGTCTGGTAGTTTCTAGTCTTAGTTTGTTTTGAGTTATCCTTGTGGGTTTTGTTATTTCTTTAGTAATCCTTGTTTCTCTGTGTTCTTGTTTCAGCTACTCAGTGTTTCAGATGTCTGTGTTTTCAGCTCTTCAGATGTTTCAGTGTTTCATTTGTTCGATGGTTCAGTGTTTGAGTGCATATGAGTTTTTGGAGTTCCTTCTTGTTGTGACATTATTTGGAAATAAACTTCCTTTCGGGCCTTGTGATCACTAAAGACTGCCTCGCGTCTGCATTTGGGTCCTCCCTGGTTCTAACCTTAACGGACCCGGTATTGGCTGATGGGTGATGTTCAATCCTTTCAGTATGCTTACCCTTCTCCTCTCCTCTGCTGCCTCTAGCCTCCTCTGGAGCTCCTCCAGGGACAGATCCCTCTTGATGGGAGAGGCCAGGGGCTTAGACTGGGGCTTGTCTGGGGACTGGTCAGCCTTGTCCTTAAGGAGGACCTCAAACGACTGGCCTGATGCGCGCTTGTTCAAGCTTTTCACCTCCAGGTCTGACGAGGGCAAAATCCAATTAATGCAAAAGACGGAATACAAAATAAACAAGTTTTGTTGCAAAATGAGATGTTCACAATTTAAAGAAATGTGCACAAAAATGCATAAACTCAGACAAACTGTAGCAAAAACCAGTAACATTTGAAACAATGGCATCAAAATATGCATGTTGCACATTAATGTTGTAACTTTAATATAATATGACTTTCTAATTTCCATATTAAAAATAAAAATTACAGATACTTTACTCTTCACTAGTCATCACACGCTGTCAGTCCTCACCAAGAGCTTTGTGAACCAAATTTAGAATGAAAATATTTGCAACGTTTCTTATCAGTTTTGGTTTGGTTTTTCTGGCCTGGATATTCTTTCGTTTTTGTTTACATTAACCGTCTGGCCTTCAAGGCATCCTTCTCTCAAAATGAACTTTTAAGAGCAGTGCATGAAGAAAAAAAAATCTCTTCCTGGTTTGGGGAAATAATACCTCAGGATCAGGTTGTCTTTCTCTCTTGTAAGATACAGTAAACCTCTAAAACTAGTCCCCAAAGCTTGCAGCATTTCTGGGGTTCCCTTTTTCACATCTGTACCCCTCAGAGTATCTGTGTATGCACCTGACAGGTAGATGGGTAGAGAGACAATCTGGCGAGGAGAGAGACAGGCAGACAGATGGATAGACAGACATACCCCCATACTGATAGAGGCTGTTGGGATGTGGTTGTGTATAGAAGCAGGAGCAGATCAGAGACAGGACGGACATCTCCTTGATCTTGTCCGTGTAGGCTGTGGTAGAGAGAGAGAGAGAAAGATGCAATATTAGTCACTATAGCCCAGAAACCATGTCTTAAACCATGTCAACCTGAATATCTCCCCTGGGCCGTGGTCATTCTTCGTAATTGACTCACCAACAGACTCAAATATGGTCTTTTATATGAAAAAAAACAACAGATGTATAACTATGTTAATAACCCTTTTAGTTCATGTTTTTTGCCAAACAGCTACCTATGACTGTCCATTCTGGTGTGTTTCTGAGAGGAGAGGAGCTCGCTCTGGTAAACGAGTTCAAATACCTTGGAGTCATCCTAGACTCGACACTCTCATTTAAGAAACACATCAAAAAGGTGACTAAGTCTGTCAAATACAACCTGTCAAATTTTAGACAAATAAGGAATTCATTAACTAGCACTGCAGCTCTGATGTTCTTACACTGTATGATCCTCTCTCACATAGACTATTGTTTCACTAGCTGGGCATTGGCATGTTCTACAGCACTTAAACCAATCGAATCTCTCTATAAAAAAGCCTTAAAAACATTGGACAAAAAACCATACTCTTATCATATCTGTGCAATTCTCAAAAAGTATAATTTTTTAAGTTTTCAGAGTTTTAGGTCTTTTAAATTTGCATGTAATGTTTACAAGAGTCTCCATGATCTTGCTCCACCACCTCTGAAGGAATTCATAAAGTCCAGAACTGTCAGAGGTATGAGCACTAGGGCCTGTGACCGAGGAGACATTGAGATCCCCCGCAGGAGCACAACGTTCGGGAGGAAGGTGTGGTCTGTCCTGGGGGGCGGGATTTGGAACACTGCCCAAGGAATTAAGGGAATGCCCCACCTACTCCTCCTTCAAAGGAGACCTCAAAAGGTGGCTAAAGGATAGACAGAAGTGTGTCCACTAGGAGAAATTGGACTTGGACTTACTGTTTTTTTTATTGTTGAAGTGTTGATTGGTGTCCTTATATTTGTATTTGTGATCTCTGCATCTCTTGTCTTTATTTATTAGGCGACTACGGATGAAAATTAGCAGCCTGCTACAATCCGGCATATTTACACTGAGAAATTTATTTTATCATTGTTCATCAATGTGCACTGTCCCTCTCAATAAAGTAAAAGTGATAAAGTGGTTTGATGTGCCCCAACAGCTGAACTAAATTGGAATCTTACACTGACTTATAGTCTTTTTCTTTCTTTTTTTAACTTTATATGTCAAGGTAAACCCATAGTACAGTAAATAGAAAGAAAGAAGAAAGGGAATGAGTGCTACCATGAACTTGACAAAGGAACTTGTCGCAGAAAGCTACAGTTTCTATAACGGGTGGAACATCTCTCTCAATGGGAGCACAAGTTTCCAAAACCCCTTCTCTCCCACCATGGATAAAGCCATTAATGGCTTCACCATCATCATCCTCTTCATCACTATGGTGTCCATTGGATGCACCATGGAAATATCTAAAATCAAGTCCCACATTGTCAAGCCAAAAGGGGTGGCCATCGCAGTACTGGCCCAGTTTGGCATCATGCCCCTGGCTGCCTTTTGCTTGTCCAAAACCTTCCAACTGGGACCCATCGAGGCTGTGTCTGTGCTGATCTGTGGTTGTTGTCCAGGGGGAAACTTGTCCAACATTTTCTCCCTGGCACTAAAGGGTGACATGAACCTAAGGTAAAACATTTCTTGATGTACTGACCCTTGGTCTTGTTGATTACAAAAGCCTGTATTGATTCACTATGTGAGCTTTGTCAGCACGTTTAGCTGTCAGACCACAAGTAAACAAATGTTAACACAATAAAAACAAAACAAAAAAACCCCCCAAATATATGTATATACTGTATATATACTGTATATGGGTCTTGTCAAATGTTAAACAGATCAATACACTGTACTTACTTTACTTATTGATACATTTTATGTACTACTGTGACATGCAGCTTGGTTTGAAACAGTATTGGTTTATCATTTCATATATGATATTAGAGCTGTTCTCTCCCCTTCTCTCTGTCTCTCTGAATCTTTTCCAGCATTGTGATGACCGCATCATCCACTGTGACGGCCCTGGGCATGATGCCTCTACTGCTCCTTTTCTACAGCCAAGGCTTTGAAAATGTGCGGAATGCTGTACCGTACACTGGAATCATCATTGCTCTAATTATGACCCTGGTGCCTTGTGGCATTGGCATTGCCATCAATTACCACAAACCAAACTATTCACCAACCATGATCAAGGTGAGTCATTCATGGCGTGACGACGTGGCCCTTTTAGTTAATGGCCGTTTAAGTTGCCTTCTGCGATATGCTTTCACTCAAAGTGCCCTTTTGACAGGTTGGTCTCAGCATCTGTCTCGTTTCCTCTGTGGCAGTTGGTATCATGGCTGGCATCACTATCGGGGGAACGGTGTGGGTGGTTCTCTCACCCCAACTCATGGCTGTGGCAGGGCTAATGCCACTGACTGGCTATACATTTGGATACGTCATCTCCACCATCTTCAAAGTCAATCATCAGTACGTGAAATTATACCATCACACACACCAAACCATGATTTTGTAGTCAGTAGAAAGGATAGCATCATACCATAGCTACTGAATAATGTCTCAAAATACCACAGATGCAGGAGGACCATTTCCATGGAGACGGGGTGTCAGAACATCCAGCTGTGTGCCACCATCTTGAAGGTGGCCTTTCCCCCTCAGGTCATCGGACCCCTATATCTCTTCCCTCTGATCTACATCATATTTCAGGCAGGCGAGGCGCTGCTTTTCATCCTGATCTTCAGATGTTACCAAACATTCAAGCCACCAGCTGAGGGTAAATGTCACAGCTGACTGTGTTATGCTCGAATGGATGTTGGGAGGTGGTGGGGGTCAAGAGAGCAAACTGTTGCCACACATTTGTAGCCACTGATGTTTTGAATGCAGACAAAATAACAGAGCAAACCTGTTTTGCCCATATTGTCATTTCTCTCACACAGAAAAGACAGTATACAAGGCTGTCAACGTCCCTTAGTCAAGACCAGAGGAGAGCCTGAAAGACAGTGAAACCAAAGCGATAGGGCATCGCAGACCACAACACAGCACTGAAGAGGGTAACAAAGGAGAAGCACTCATATACAAACATTCTCAGTCACTCCCGTGACAACGACAGCACCTGAATGAATCCGAGGGCTACATTTGTATTTGCAGCACCAGTCTGCCAATGTCACCTTTTAAATGTTTTGATTCTTAATAATCCACTAGAATGTGAAATGAGTGACGGGTTAGATAATGTTGATCTAGAAATGTAATGATTAATATGATTAATATTAATGAACAATATACTACATTATTCTATTCAGGCAAAACATTAACTGGAATGCTGCACTGTGATGTTTACAGTTGTCTATAAGCGGCTGTGCTTTTAATAGTTGAGTATAAGGGAGCAGCCATTTCAGTGATTAAGGAAGTAAATGGCAATTTGATAACACATCTAACCACAATTGTTATTTTGTCAAATTTAACAGTAAGAAATCTTTATTATTTCCTATATAGCATTACAATGCCATCTAGTGAGAGAAAGGTGTGAAACCACAGTAACAATAAAAACAAAAGCAAACTACACACCTCAAATAATATTTAATCAAAATTAGCACATGGTATATACAGAGTAAAATTAACATAATTTTTTACAATTAAAATACCATCCACACACAAACAAATCCATTGCTCAGTCCAAAAGGAAATTCAACAGAAAGCCAAACAATTGCAATAAGCTGTACAATAACTGCTTTTTTTTGTCTCTGATTTACCCAATCACTTTTACAGTGTCACATATTACGTGCCTGCAGTAGAATTCAACTGAAGCAAAGTGAAAATACCTATTTTTAACAAACTTTTCCAAGAATTGTGGAAGCATCAAAAGGAACCATGGCTGATCAACAGCGATCTGGACATATTAAATACTTATTTTAGTTTTCCTACTTAGACTAAATTAGAACAGGATTTTAAAGCAGCCTGAATAAATTAAATGTACAATATTTTCAAGTGTACAAGTGAGGTGTCTGACAAAGCCACATATCACTAAGCTCTGGAGGCAATTAACTGACATTCATTTTTCAAGTTCCTTATTTTCCAATGAAAAATATTACAGATGTTTGTGCATAGAAGTGAAAAGCTAAGGCCATCATGGGCAAGGAGTATGGATGAAAATAGGAGACTGCTTTTGTACAAATACATACAAATGTATTCTCCCATCTCTTGAGTTTGGAAAGACTCTAGATGGGTCAGGAGAGATGGTGAAAGCAGGCTTGAAACATTAAACCACTTAAGGTGAGGAGAGGAAATGCGTGCCCTCAATATTCTATACCATAAAGCACAATCATTTTGTGTGCTTGACTTCTACAGCCATACAGTATGTGGTGTGATGTGAAATAACTCATTCTTTTTTTTTTTTATCTCAAAAGAAGTAGAGGAAAACGGTGTGTAAGTGGGCATTACATACATAGACAATTTAGGTTGCCTGGCCTTCATGCATCATTCCTAATCTGCGGCTTACGCGATGTGATATGTGATCAAAACAGACAGTGGACAACACAGTGTGATGAGATGATTAGCTCCCAACATGAGTTTGCGGCTTCTTCCACTGGAGTAAAATTTGTTACACGAAATCATCTTTTTCAGAAGCCGTTAAAAACACATTCCCTCCGAGGGGGGTCGTCGTTCTTTTCCTCTCAGCTTCACGTTTCCAAGCTAAGCCAATGGTCAAAACAGCAAACGGATGTGTGTCAGACATTAGATGTACGTAGTGTAAGAAGTCCTATAAAAATGTTAAGCATGTATGTACATGGGAATCTCCTCCCTGCCCTCCTTTGGGATGGTGAAGGGAGCTATTCTGAGGGACCAACAGCTTGACTCGGTGCCTCATTATTTGGGCTAGTCTGTATTGACAGCTGCTCTAGTGGAGAACGTTGGACAGACATCTTGCTCAACGCTGCGGGTCGACGGCAACGCCGCTGGTCTCTGGTACGTCCGAGGGGCTGCGGCGCGCTTCAGGCCTCCTTCAACAAAGGCATATCTGGGGACGGCAAACCAAACCCTCAATCAACGCAAAGCAGGGACGTTGCACAGCAAAGGAGGAGAACTGCGTATGAAACGGGCCTTACCGTCGGAGTAGTCCATCTCGGAGTCCAGGAGGGGCAGGCTGTGTTGGTCGCTGCCTGTGGAGGGCCTCCTTTGCGAGTGTGGAAGAGCTGCGGCACCTGCGTGCTCCAGGCCCCAGCTAGAGGATGAGGGTGAAGGTGAGGAAGAGGAGGACAGCGGTACAGGGTGGACCACTGCCATCTCTGCGTGCTGGTGGGTGAGAGACGAGGGCCTGGAGGGGCCGGCCTCTTGCCCCGTTGTGTGCTGGCCCTCTGACAGTACTATCTGGACCCGGGATTCACAAGTGAGAGTTGAGGCTGAGGTCCCGCCGCCACTCACGGCCTCCTCGTAGGAGGGCAGGGTCACCTGGACTCCCTCCACCATGATGGACACAGGCTGGCCAGACACCCCCTGCTCCCGCCTGGGTGTGTCGGGGACCAGAAAATCGGACCGGTTAGCGTCCTTCCACTTCTGTCATTTTAAAGCCTAGTTTCCCCATATACCTAGCTTCTGGTTGAAGTCGTAGTTATGATAGGAAATTGGCATAAAAAAACCTCAAACATTTCTGTGATCATTGTAAGGATACAGACTCACCGGTGGAAGGACTTGAGTTTTGGCTGTAGCAGCACAAACAGCACCACTAGCAGCAGGATCAGGGCCACTGAACTGGCTGTAGACGCCACTATGGACAAGGTGGGCATTCCCAAAGGCAGAGTTGGATCTCTGTCTGTGAGACAACAGTCACCTTGAAGTCAGTTATTCATTTAATCAAATGTGTGTTACAACTCACAAACAGCAGACAACAAATCCATACTCGGCTCTGTGTAAATATTAAGGCATATGTCAAATGAGCTGCCTCTACCTTGGTCCAGCAGGCAGCTGATCTGCATGGGGCCGTCCCATTCCCCATACTGACAGGTCAGGTATTTGTAGTCGCCCTTCAGAATGTAACCTTCGTCACAGAAGTACTCGATCACAGTGCTATGGGAGAGCCTTCGGCACGGGGACGGGTGGCAGGTGTAGCCCCCGTTCTCAGGCTCGTACGGGGGCAGGCATACTGGCCATGAGAAACAGAACATTCATCATTAGATCCACTCCAGCATTTGGTGGAGGCATGGTTGAAGGCATTACTAATGGTAAATGGACTGCATTTATATAGCGCTTTTCTAGTCTGTCGACTACTCAAAGCGCTTTACAAATCATGCCTCTCATTCACCCCATTCACACACACATTCACACACACATTCACACATCGATGGCGGCGGCAGCCGTGCAAGGCGCACACCAGCTCAACGAGAGCCAATACGAGTCAAAGTATTTTGACATCCTGCACTAGAAATAGTATTGTTTGGTCATCCCAACACCTTTGATTTGATAATATAATATAATATTTGTAACTTTCATCCAACATAAAGCCAATTGCCAGGCATTTGGGAGTCATTTTTTATATTGATCTAAGATTTGATGAAAAGGTTAAAAGAGCATTATTGCTTCCTTCAGCTACAAACCGTTTCACACATTAAGCAGTTTTTATCATTTAGAAATCTTGTAGAGTCATCTATGCTTTCATCTCCTCTCATTTAGACTACTGTAACTTTTTTTTAATTCTGGCATAAATCAAAAGTCTCAACTCTGCAGCTTGGACAAAATGCAGCAGCTGGGATTTTAACTGGTACTGGCAAAATCATGTCACTCTGGTTACATGTTAAGATTTAGATTTGATTTTAAGATTTTGTTAGATATGGCCCCAAGCCATACAGCAACATTTTTACTCCCTACGTCCCCAGCCTCAGCTCCTCAGAGAGCCCTTCTGGCTGTTCAAAAGTCTAGGCTTTAGCCTAAAGGTAGCCAAGATTTAGCCACTAGCTTAGGCTATTGTTATTGTATGCTATTGTTTTATTGTTATTGTTTCTACCTTGTTTTTTTTATCTTGATGTCCTCTTGTTTTAAGTTGCTGTATGGAGATGCTTTTATTTGACTGTCAGCGCACTCTGTAAACTCTGTCTTGAAACGTCCTATAAAAAGTCTACTACTGTCATAATTATCCACATCCACACAAACAAACACAGGCAACGTGGTCGGGAGGCTTGTCTTTACCATCACTGCGTATGCAGCGAGGTGGCTCTGAGGACCAGTGTCCCAGTGGGGTGCAGGTGAGGACGCTAGGTCCGTCAGCCAGGTAACCCGAGTCACAGCTGTACTGCAGCACCGTGCCAACGGGGAAGGAGCCCCTGTTGCTTTCAGTCAGATTACTTGAGCCATGCTGCACCGTGAAAGGCCTCAGACAACCTTAAAGAGAAAAGGGGATGATGTCCATGTTAGTAATCAAACGACTGACATCCATGACCATCAAAACTGACACGCTCTAATCTGTACTTACAACAGACGCTCCCGACCTCTAACAGACTTGGGATGCAGCTGCACAACTGCTAATCACTATAATCAGTATGAGTGAGGAGGTTATTCCTGTTCACTGAGTCACTACCTAAGACCTAATATTGAGGTAACTATGCAGTGCATCAGAGTTTGAGGACTGGCCAACCTTGGCTGACACAGCTGATCTGCACGGGGCCGTCCCATTGTCCGTCCTGACAAGTCAGGTATTTGTAGTCTCCCTTCAGAGTGAAACCCTCATTGCAGTAGAACTCAATCACGGAGACATGGGAGAGCCTTCGACAGGGGGACGGGTGGCAGGTGAAGCCCCCGTTCTCCGGCTCAGGTGGGGGTAGACATGCTGATGGGAGAAAAAAACGACATAAATATAGAGCAGATGATCAACCGTACGATTAAACACAGTGTTGATCTGAATCAGAAAAAAAAGAAGCTATTACAGATTTAAAATGTTGTGAACAGAACAAAAGAAGTAGCCTGCTTCAGGTACAAGGTTTTGATTTCTCTGCTGCTGTTTTGGGCCCTATACTGCATATGAATTCTTTCCCAAAGTCCAAAACAAATACTTTGAAAGATGTGATTGGGAACAATTTCTGAATTCACCTCAGAAGGGAGAAGATATCTCAACACAGTGTTGCAACTGTCTGTGGAAACATTTTCAAATTCTAGTTGAAATCCAAAAGTTTCCCAATCCACCTTCATTTGAAAAATCACTGTTGACACTAGCTTGTTGATTCTACTAAGGCAGAGAGTGAATCTCTGGTGTTATGCATTTCTGGAAAAGGAGGAAATTAAACTTGACAACTGAATCATGAATAAGTATGCATTTGCCATAGAAAAGATCGTGTTCACAACATGAGTCTATGTTAATTTACTGATTAGAAAACAAACTTTAGTGGACAAAATATCTTACAGTCACTGCGTATGCAGCGAGGCGGCTCTGAGGACCAGTGTCCCAGTGGGGTGCAGGTGAGGATGCTGGGTCCGTCTGCTATGTAACCAGGGTCACAGCTGTACTGCAGCACTGTGCCCACAGGGAAGGAGCCCCTGTTGGTTTCAGTCAGGTTGACCCAGCTGTTTTGGACCATGTATGGCCTTACACATCCTGGGGAGAGAAGACTCCTACTTCTCAGAAACTTTCACTGCTTTCACTGGAACAAAGACTATGAATATTAGGCCAAAGTGAGCCTGGTTTAAGACATTACACAATGTAGTTAACTAGACTACAGCAGAGTGACCTATGTTAACCGTCTGCACTACTGAAACCAATAAGCGCGTAATAATCACTAAGAAAATAAACACTTCACTTATGTACTCCTACAAGGCTCCAGCATGCAACCTTTTGGCCACATTTTATGACTACTGCCGCTCAACTTATGAAGTGGCTGCACCAGTGCAAGATTGTATGTCCCTTCTTCAGCGTGCAATAATTCATCTTTAGTCTGGAATGACAGAGCTGTGTGAGGGACACATGCCACTTTCCCCCATTTGTCATCTGTCCCACAACCAAGTAGACTCTTTCAGTTGCTCATTAAAAATACCCTACATGATTTTTGTATAATGTCAGCCTCTAGTAGTGCTATTGAGCAGTGGTGGGTCCCTGTCACATGCTCATTGCAGCATAAATTAAAACTGGGATTCAGTTTATAGATTATATAAGCCAGAACTATACTTTGACTATCTGGGACCAAAATGAGCACTTTAATAAAATACTTTAATAACATGATATATTTGCCAAGATTAAATCATAATGTCACAATCTGAAAGATACTTGTATGACCCACTTGTAATTTGCATTAAAGGTAAACTAGTAGGAAATCATGCACATGCTTAATAATGGATTCTCTCTGAAATACCTTCGAAAAAGAACATTTTGCTATTGGATAAGTTGAGTTACGTACTTTCTGGGGAGTAAGACGGACCTAATTGTATTGCAGGTAAGCCTACAGCACTGTGCATCCTTAAATGTCTTTCTTTGCAGTATGGAAAAGCAGTGTAAACCATGTTAAACTCTCCTCTGAAACCAATACAAGTTCAAATCTTTTCGGATTGGCCTGCCCCACCTATTCACTAATGGGGGAAACAGTGGCTGTATCTGCTTGGCTTAGGCATGGTCACACTATTGTCAGAGGGGTGATTTGGTTATGCTGCGTGTGAGTGACATTGTAGCCAGAGGAGCATCTAAAATTTGTTTGCCAGGTGTCTAATGTGGCAAGGCATGGCATAGCAATTTAATATAAATGTAAGAATTTACTTCATCATTTAAAATATTCCTCAACTGTCAAGATTGCCTAGGCAATCTACCTATTTGAACAATGCTGTAGCATAGGTTAATAATACAATTAGACGGTCTGTCTCACTCTAATAAAACAATGGCGCATTGTAAACACAGTGACATCTTACAGTGAGATTAGGCAACATCATCAGTATCATGTTATGCAGTTTCGCAATATATATTGACATGTGCGCTGGTGCCACCTACAGAAAACATTAACAGCACCAGTGAAAAGAAAAACAGTCTAGAACTCTGTCATTAGGAGACCTGCTGATAGTAAGCTTGCTGGAATAAGATAGTATATTTGAAGTCGTTTGCTTGTAATCATTGCTGTAGAGGACATGAGTTGATTTCATCAAAGATCACTCACAAGAGTACCTTACATAACACAGGCATGACTCGTGTACCATATATGCAGTGGGGGCTAATAGAAAGAGAGGAAGATCGGCAGCCTCACACCATCTTAGTGTCTTTGGCTGTATCCCCAACCAAAGAAAGTTTCTTACCTGACCCTTGCCCAGTGGACACCACAGTCAGGACCAGAAGCAGGGAGAAGGGCCGTTTGTTGCCTGAGGTGCATGGCCAAAAGGCATTTGATATTGACTCTATCATTCCATTGCACATCTTCCCCGGCAGACTCAACTCAACCTGGCAAGATCAGAGAATCATTTAATTTCAAAGTCATATTTATTGCAGTGCAATGAAACAATCCTTCATGGCCTTGACCAAAATGCTGACACCTCCCTTACGCACGTATTCTGCATAGCTTGGACAGGTGCCAGTGAAATGGGCGTGATTGAGGGACAATAGTACTGTATGAACCTTGCTTTAACAAGACGACGAGGAAAGAAAGTCATAATAAACAATCATCTCGAATCAGTTCATGTAGCAGCCTAACACTAGCTCGAAAAAAAATCGTCAGTTTTTGGTAGCTTATAACGTAAGTCAACGCTGTCGTTACAGGTCATCTCAGAAGTCTAGCTCTGCTCCTGAATCGTCCCACTCCCAGTAGCTACACACCCATTTGTAGCGCTTCCTTGTTATTATAGCCATCTAGTGTTAGCTTGACTGTTAAAGAGAACAAGGCCAAAACTAAACACAACAAAAATCACCACATTCCTATATCGTAGAATGATAACTAGCTAGCAGTGGTGCTACTGTCGAATTCTAGTGGAAATGCCAAGAGATTACAGAACATACCACATCGTAGCTGGCTTTCATTGTTAGCTTCCTATGTAATCTATATTAGCCGTGTTATCCTGCTAACGTTGGCTAAACAGCAAAAAATGTCTCGGTGTTACCCACCCCAACACTGCCTCGAATCCTCCACCCTCTGCCACGCTCGCTAAGTCACAGTGTAGACATTTAGCTAGAATACAAATAGCTCAGCTACATCGAATTCCTTTACTATATAATTAACTAAACTATGTTTTCCTCGGGTAACGAGGGGATATTGCTACAGCTAACAGTTAGCTAGCGTCCCAGTGGCTAGCCTGTTACGCTAGCTGCATTGATTGAATCCCATCAGCTGAGCTGCCTCGATTTCGTCACGTATCCATAGGAACCAGCATGTCCCATAGTTACAACATCCGGGAGAGTTTGCGCCCGTAGTTAAACGTTTGCAAAAAAAACGTCGCAAGTTGTTGTTAGCAAGTTGGTTTACATCGTTGATGCTATTAACAAGAGGTGAAAAAAAATTAGTCTGAGAATTCCCGCAATGTATATTACCAGAGGTAGTTTGGATGACATTTCCCGACCTGCATCAAGTGAGCGAACGGGTAGTCGTGTGTCGAGTGTGTCGTTGCATGAAGTTGGAATACCGGTAATTCATCCCACCAGTCCAACGTCTCTTGAGGTTCTGACCAATGATGCCGGGGATATTCAGGTAAGGAAAGGATATACAATGGATTTAATTACACATATCTGTCAATATACAAGTTAACTCAACACGTACTAGTGTTATGTTACCTATTGTATTGTTGTTGTTTTTTTACTTTCCCCAATTGTTGCTTTGCTTACTGCGCTATGCTTATGAACCGAGCAGTTACTGTTACTACTCATTGCTGCATTCACATGGAAGACGGTAGACAGAAAAACTGTAGTTCTCATTCATAGCATACACACGGCGTGACGTGGAATTTAATGACCACGCCCACACGGGGGACAACTGGGGACAACTCACCTATTCACTGTTCACTGCACAGATCCTGTCTAGAGCCCGCCTACTCCAAAACTGTATCCGATAATTTGTCTCCGAGTGGCTACGAGTTAGAATAAAACATGGACATACCAAACAAAGTTTTCCAAAAAGTACTTGAAGAAACCTGCCATAAGATTACATCTTTGAAGCCAATACAGCAGCTTTGCCTCAGAAATGTAATTGACGAAAGAGACATTCCGTTTCCGTAGTTTATCCGCAAACTAAAAAGCGACTTGCACAATGCATTAAAGTGAACTAGTGCAGTGCCCGTTCAAAATGTGCCTGTTCGGAACGGGCTGATTGCTTGGCCTCCGGTATTGCTGCTTGCAGTTTTCTCGACAACCGCTCATCCAGAAAACTTTGCATGAGTCCTTCCATTTCAGTAAAGTAATAGTGCAGGGTGGCCCAGAAAAGCCCTGACTCCGACAACAGCTCCACCGGGACAACCAGCCCAGACTGCCAGTCAGCAGGCTAGAAAGAAGAAAAGGGCAGCCTGATAGCCCCCCCCTCTCCCCACCGGTGAAGAAGCTGGACGTACCACGTTTGCCTGCCCCACCTGTTCTGTTCCAGAGTGTGCTGCAGGGGGTTTCTCGGCCCCCCGACTCAGAAGCGCTTTCTTCTGTTTCTCAGTGGGCACCATGTTCTGGTGAGAACAGACAATACGACGGTGGTGGCTTATGTTAACTGTCAGAGGTGTTTGCGTTCCCGTCAGTTACACACACTGGCACGCAGACACGCAAAATTTCACCCACACCCGGAACACCTGGCTCTATGGGCCTGGCCTATGTGTAACGGTACACAGAAGTCGGCTCGGTACGAGTTCGGTACAACGGGAAAAAAACAACAAAAAACCCAAATAAGGCTAGGTTTCTTCTTATTTATTTTGAACAGACAGTAGTGCAAGTTACAGTTTGTTCCACCTAGTGTCCCCCCTGAGGTAGTTGGTACTATAGACATATTACATAGATGCCGCATTAGCCTTTGTCAATGTCAATGTGTATGTCAATGTTGCTGCCATATTGGACTGGTAAAGACTGGCCTGTAAACAAATACAAGTAAACAGGGGAGCTGTGGTTTTTCTGGATAAAAAGCACTATAGCGTTTACATTTCTCAACCGATTTCAATTTTTTCTGAAGTGTATTAAGCAGTAAAATGTAAACAGTGTGTGAATGTAAACAATCAGATGCCAATCAGTTTGAGCTAAGCCTAGCATGGCATGTTGCTAACTTGCTAACGGCTTACAACTTAAGGTTTCTGGGTGGTACTCGCGCTTGTGAAATTTGTTTCCGCATTACGTTCATCAATCTACGTACCGCATATTCTCCATATGACTGCGTGCACCGACCCGTAACATCCGTACTGTGACAGTTCGGGACAAATACACGTACCGTTACACCCCTACCCATGAGTAGTATAATCTAAATACAGTGGGGCTTCCTCAGAATGTAATTAACACCATTCAGTGTGCTAGAGCCTCCTCCACCAGGTCCCTTTATGACTGTAAATGGAGGGTGTTTGAGGAGTGGTGTCACAGGGAGGGACACGTCTCCTTTCAATGTCCGGTTGGTGTGATTTTGTCATTCCTGTGACATTCACACACTTTCGGTGCACCCTTCATGCACTCAATTTGCCCCAGGGTATGTCAGAGTGTCCCTGAAGCCTAACCCCTCCTTTGTGCCCAAGGTGGTTGACTCATGCTCCCCCATTGACCTTATGGCATTCTCTTCACTGCCTTTTTCTTCCTCTGAAGAACAGCAGTTGCACATGCTGTGTTCTGTTCATGCCTTGCGCACCTATATGGACACGACTAAAGCTGCGTTCAGACCAAACGCAAAGCAATTTTTTGCCTTGTGTTACTCGTGCATTTTTTGCTCAAGTCTTTGCATTGACTTTGTATGTAATCGTGCCACATGAAAAATTCGCTTCACGTTTGATCTGAATGCACTATAAGTGGTTTCGGAGAAGTGATCAACTCTTTGTATCCTGGGCTAATCTCTATTTGGGCAAACCTATTATAAAGCAACGGCTCTCCCACTGGGTTGCTCTAGCCTATAAGAGTCAGCTTCTGAGGAATACACAGGGGGATGTATCCCATAGTGAGACAGCTCACTCATGCTACTCTGAGAACCAGGGTTATGCAAGTAACCTAAAGCTCTGGAAGGTAGACTGCAGGACAAAAAAAAAAATTTGGGCAAACCAAATATGGCGTGGAGATCTGTTGCTATGGTGATGTTGCTAGGTGATGTATTTGTATATAATAAAATAATGTAATAAAATTATTGTGTGTAATTTCTTGTTATTGTAATAACCATTTGCATGCATATAATCTAATTTAGCCTAGTTATGTCAATGTTGCAAAACATCATGCTCCTCATTATTTTCCTCCAACACATGAGTCTCTTCCAAAAGAGAAACGCTCTTCATGTAGCCCTTGTCTACCTGCAATATAAAAAGAAGCGACAAAAACAACAACCGAAATGTTCATGGATGCATCCGAGACTAGGTAACTTTCTAACTAGGAACTTACTAACTAGGAATTTCGTCATGGGAGACGGCAAAAGTTACAATATTTTAACTTTGGGTGGCAAGTGTCGTCTGCCGCTGCGGTAGGCTGTCTACCGTCTTCCATGTGAATCTTGCGTTTAATACCAATTCATGATGACCTTAATCAACAATTTCCATCAGGACCTGGGTCGCTCCACAGAAGACGCTATTAGCCTTTCATGCAGAAGTCATGACGAAGGTGAGTGTACTGCTGTTTAATGTACAGTAGACCTAAAGTAAAAAGGGAAGACTCAATCTCAATTCCAGCAAATGTTTTCTGGGGCAAAGTTTGATATAATTACGCCAACACATACCAGGTACATTTTATGCTTTCTTTAGATGAATACGATGCAATACCATGCACTGACGAAGAAGATAAAGATTCTAAACTCCAGCAAGCCATTGATGAAATGAAAAGACTGGACTTAATCCTTGCTTCAAAGATCCACAAAGAAACTGAAGTCAAGTGTCAAGGGAAGGAACTTAAGGAGAAACTTTGGCAAGAACTACTGGTATGTACAATACAATTGCTCACTTGTACTGCTGATGCATATGACCAGTGCTCTCTTAGATTAAAAGTAAAAAGGAGATGGATCAATTAGACCTCCATGGTGTGATAATACACTGTTGTCCATTGCTCTTCCTGCAGAGTAAGCCCAAAAACCCCACGGAATGTGCCCAGGTAGCTGAGAACACAAGACTGTTTTTGGCTCTGGAAGCACCTATTGGTACACATAAACCTGTCTTCATTTACATAACAGCAACATTGATACAAGAGATTTTTCATATGCAGATGCTCTCCAAGGTATTTATAAATGTTTTTGAAGTACAGGACCCAAAGAGGAGGTTGACTTTGAGCCTGTGTTTGGAACACAAGTTCCTGACCAAGAGTATGAAATAAACACCAGACACAAGGACCAAAGTGAGTTTTTGCACATAGAATTTTAACAGAAAATGCAACATGGCTGTTTTGGTACTTTAACCATCCTGTTAAAGCATGTGCACTCAGTTTCAACAAAAATCTAAATTGTACACTTGATGGCGCTATGAGCTTAGGAAACCTTGCTTTTGCACTAATGTCCAGATGGTGTAGACAGTGGTGTAGCCACTCTGATATTACTGTGGTTTTCCATATTTAAATGACTCACAGTCTGCTGAACATACAACTCAAGAACAATTTCTTGATTAAGATCTTGTGGCTTTAGAATGACCTCACATGCAGGATTTACAAATCCTTCATGGTTCTTTCTGTTTTTAGATTATTTAGGCTGCAAACTGATCATTTCAAGTTATGATGATGAGACAAACTCATGTTCTCAAAAATGTCTTTGGTGATGTTTGTCAGAGTTGGCAAATAATGATTATTAGAGGGTTGACTTATGTTTTCCATATATGCCTATTGGAATCTGAAGAATGCCTTGTCTATCAGGTGAAAAGAATGCATGTGGCACAATAGGGTCTTCTGAAGGGTGCCAGGAAGAGGAAGGGCAAGAGCAGTCCGAAGGCAGGTACTGTGGAGCCCCCAGGGGCAAAAAGAAACAAGAAGACTTTGTGAAGAAAAACATCGAGGTATGTCAAAGTTCACGTCGGGCCAAGTGCAGTGTCTGCGTAACGTGACTCTGAACAAGTCTCTTGACTGTTTCTGTTTCCACTGAGGAAAATATTTATCTGTCTCCTATTCAAGAAAAAGCTCAATTTAAACCTACCAGAGCACCATTGAAAAGAACTGCAATGTGATGTGATTAATGACTTTCAACGACTTTTCTTCGCAATGGTGTGAAACGCAATAGCTGGCCAGTGCCGCGGGGGGCCAAGTGCTGATGACCCAGGCAGAGAAGGAGCGTCTGGCTGAGCTCCTCAGAGAAATGAAGGAAGAGGAAGAGGACAATGCCAGAGGAGCAGACGGCGAGGTAGGCTGACATGCAGCCCTAATGCACAACATATGGTGGAGGATGAATCTCTCCCATTTTCACGTGCCTTAATACTTCCCCTCCACATCCAGAGGTCTTATGGGGAGTTAGGATCCCATCCACTGCTTCTTACCCTGCTGGCTGCAGATAATAAAGTTTTATTGTTTTGGAAGCACATACTTTACCCATTATTTTAGATGGTTACTAAGGATTGTTACTGCTGTTGTTTACATAGTGTGGCATTTAGTCACAGTATTTGATGCCCAGTATAGACTTTGAAGTTGTCTGGCTGATCATCTCTCCTTGTTGGAATCCCTTTCACCATTTAATATGATTGGCCTGTTGTATGCCATTGTTAAAGTGGAAGAGGCCTGACAACCCAGCCAGCAGAATAGCACATGTAAGACTCCTTAAATCAGTTCAGATTTTTAACCAGATGTCAAGTGCTGCATGCAGTTCACGTGGAACGCCGCATGTTATGGATTTAATGTATTTGTTTTTTGAATCACGTTTTCTGACCACCCCTCTGTGGTATTTGCTGTGAAATTCAGGAGCCGGAATCCTTCATATAGGCCAATACCAAATGGTATACTTGCACCACAGCTCACAGTGAGGATGTAATGATGTGTGTTTTGAGACTTAGGTCTCTTGTTTCCCTTTGGTGATTCATGTCGGCACCGTAACCACCTGGAGCAGGACGGTGTTTCGCTATGCGCTCACCTGCGCCATCCAGATCTTTTCATTTTTAACTTCCTTTCATTTTCATATGCCTTAATAGCCCACTTGGTGACTGTTAAGCCGAGTTTGAAGGCAGATGGGATGAAGTCTATTGGTGAAGTGAGAAGGGACCTAGACCAGTACTTACCTCACACATACGGTACCATTTAGTTTGACCCCCGACAGCCATGCATACCTAAAAACTCTGAATGCTCTATTTATGATGTTTGCCTTGACTTCTAGAGCAATGCTGCAGTAATCGTGGCGTCAGATCCAGACCCAAACTGCAGGAGAGCGCATATGCTCAGGGTTTTCTGTTATTGGCTAGCGGAAGATTTCCTGTTATTCCTGTTATGAATGGCCATAGCGCAGCCCATATTTATGTCACAAGGACTTTGGCAGTTAGGAGTCCTTAGTTTTGTCGACCTGACGCAGATCTTGGCAGAATCCTCCAGAACACATTCACCGCAGGCCGCTGCTGCACACTGTTTGCCTCCCTCTGCTCTTGACACACTTTAGCGATGCTGCCGGCTCGCCTCCCTTCCCACCTGGTTCCTCAGCTCGGTGTTGCGCCGGTTACCTCGGGCAGTAGCACCGAGTCGGTGATATTTTCGGGCGCTCCAGTAATTGTAGTGGATGTTGTCTTGTTTTTTAGTCATTAATTTCTTACCCGTGGCCTCACATTGTTAGCCACGTCGGATAGATCACAACATTGCTCAACAAGAAGATTGAAGAGCAGCTCTGTGGTGATGCCCTTACGAAAGTGATAATCGAGTATTACACAAAAGTCCCAAGCAATTTGATTTGTCAGCATCATGTTCCAGCTATGTGGTTAGTTTCCATAAAGCATGGCTATCCATGCTGTATTAACAACTATACTAACCTCTGGTAGCCATGGAGCTAGTTAGCAATCCCTTTTTTATTCCTATCTGTGTAGTCAAGAGAATCACAGCAAAGAACGCCCTCTACCTCTACTGTGGGTATTATTGCTCTAATATGTTCTGCACTCTGGATAGCTCTTTCTCTCTTTTTCACCTCTGTCACCTTAATAGTAGATCAGCCCCAGTTTACATCTTGGACTTGACTGATGTGTGACCATGTCAATGTGTCAGTATCTCACATTTAGAAAAGTACAGAGTAAAACTGTAACGTCGTGCCAAGGCTGTGTTTTACATCCTGTCAGGGCCTTCTTGTGTCTCATTGAAAGCCGCCAAGTAACTCGAATGGCGGAAGGACCAATAGATATAGGTTACCAGGGGAGCAGAACAACAGTTTTGTTCTGTTTTGTCACTGTTATTTAGCTTTTGATCTTAAATCCCTCTCACAAACATTACTGTTATGGGGACATTCTATTGGCCTGCAGAAGTCATTGCAATGGTCCAAAAAGGGGCATTAGAATGCAAAGGACACACAAACCCTCTTTGAAGATTCTGAGTAATGTATTAAACCAAAACCAAATGAACTACGGTTGAAGTTAAAGCATAATACTAGGCAGAGATGTAATCGCAGTCCATCAATATGAGACATGAATCAGAATACATTTTCGGTGTCATTTTCTTAACGTTTTGCTTTGTGTGTGCTGTGCCGCATCTAGTTAATAGATCCTTCTGTTCGGTAATCCAATTTTCTCCCGCTCACCCATCACATTGCGCTGAAGTCACAGCTGAAAAGGACTTGGCTCTCTCTGTGGATTAGTGAGCGTCCTAGGCCTTTGAGCTTAGCACCAGGGCATCTAGACAACTCTTACCTCACTGCTGGGCCCCCGATGAGCTCATCACCCACCCACTGTTGCCTTATGGTACAATGGGAGCCTCAACGGGATAGTTGCTCATTGTGAGGAAGAGGCAATTGTTATATCTTTGGCATGTCACTAAATAGTTGGCGAGCTCCATGGAGCAAAGTGATCAGCACCCTGCCCACCATCCAGAAGTGAATACCAAGTGCTGGAGACAGCCTTTTACGTCTCCTCTATTTGAGACAGCAGTCTGGGTGTTTTTAAGTCAAAAGATGTTGATAGATGGTTTATCAGTGCCCTGGGCTTACTACAAATAAAATAAGATGATTCCCTCTGTAATGATTACGTTGAGTTGTGATTATTATTTGGGGCAAATAAAGATAAATAAATTATTCAATAAATAAGTACATTTTCTTGGAAAGCTGATATGCCTGCGCTTATCTCAGTGATGCTCCTCTTCTAGGAAGATGTGTGGGCTGCCTCGATCCCGGCAGGCCTGGGCTACACCCCAGAGCCATCTAACCTTGAGCAACTGATTGACATTGACACTAGACTTCAGCTCCTCCTTCCTCCTGAAGATTTTTTCTCTGTGCGAAGCCCCTACATCAACCGCAGCATGTCTCAGGTATGTAGTATACCGTCAACAGCCTACTGTCTACAATATAATAGCTCTGTGTTCTCTTAGGGTGCCATTAACTCCTCCAGACACCATCTAGGGCTGCTCTGAGTCAAGGTCATTAAGCCTCATTACAAGGTCAGCACAGTAGGGCATCTATGGCAGCATCTTGTAAAGTCTTTCGTTATGGACCCTTGGGGAGTCCCGCCCCTCTCCTTAAAAGGGGAGAAGTAGTTTGTGTAAGTTTCTGTTTTAATTTGGAACTTAAGGTTGACTCACTGTTTCCATAAGACGGATATAGAAAGTCTCTTGTGCATCATTTGCTCTAGTAAACTTTATGTTTTACAATGCACAAATATTTGTCAGAGTATCATTATACTTTATAAATGTTAAAAAAGTTAAGTTGGTACTGAGATTTCCAGACCCCATTAATGACAGGGGTATATTTTGTACATATTTATATTATAGTCTTTCTATAATACATTTTGTACATATCAGTAAACTTAAAATGTAAATAAGTTGTCATTGCTGTACCCCCTTGCCCGTTTTTATGTGTTAAAAAGGATATTGAGGATGTCAGCAATTTATATTTAAATACAGCAGCTCTTATTACCAACAACTCGCTCGTGTATACATCGGCAACTATACATTTTCAAATAAACTACCAATCAGTGCCCACCAGTCAGTACGATGTATCCTTGCATGGGAAAATATACGTCAGTACCACATCAGTAAGGGGGTAACTGGAGAGAACCCATTTATCAGATATTTATAACTGTCATATTTTTCCAGGCCTCGGTCCTCGTTTAAGGGCTGCTTCTAGACGTGAGCTCATTGAGTTATCTCAGGACCATATCTTTCTACATTTTGATGGCCAGATGGCACGCTCATCATTTTATTAGACTGTCGGTGGGAAAAGATTTTTTTTGAAGTCATAAAAGCTTTTACGATAAAGTTTTGTGAACTTCGGGGTGCCATTTGCTACTATCATTCTTTGGATATGGACAAGGAAAAAGTATTGTCCTTGAATCCCGGTGCTGGAATGCACATGATGTATGTCATAATATCCTTAATATTTATGATAGAAGGGAGGAGGGAGGAATCTTTTCCTGATAAATGTGGCTAAATTTGCTTTATCTTTCACTTTCCCACCACTGATTTATTCATTTACCACTGATTCAGTCATTTAAAGGATATAAGTCCTAGAAAGCGGTCATACCAAGCTAAACATTTGAAGGCATGATGTAGAAATCATTAATGCAGTGTGATGCAGCACTCTGATAAAAGGACTGGGCCTTTTTAAAAGTTGTATGCAGTCAAGCTGAACAATAAAGGTGTATCTGTACTGTGCATCACATCTATCAGGAACAAATACACAGGTAGTGGAAGTGTGAAGCTTAGAGCTGTGAGAATTTAAAATCTAGGCAGGGGAATTGAATTTGTATCACATATTGTGCTGCCTCATTAACTACTGTCAATGTTTCCTGGAGTAAGACTCTCAACATCCAAAATATACCAATGGTCCATTAAGTGACTAACACCCAAATGACACAGTACAACTGTGGTAGTTGTGGCAGCTCCCAGATGTGTTTATGTGTACAGCCTTCTCTCCACTTGCAGGCTGTTACTGTAAACAGGAAGGTGTTCTACCCATTTTGCCTGGTAAAATACAGTTGTATGCAAAGTCCCCATCTGTGCTGCATCTGTTCTTCATTAGTGCTGAAGTGGCCAATGTGGCTTATTCCTTTTCAAACGTAAAATATAATTTATTCAACATAAAACTTGTGGGTCTCAAACAATAGGCTGCCAGAGCCTTTCCTCGCAACTTCTGACTGTTTAGGAGACCTCAAAATTAGAATTTTCTAAAAACTTCCATATACTTGTTGGGCTTAAAAAAAACACTGATTTCTTTCACCCTGTCTGAATCATGTTTTACTGTTGTGGCCTAGATTAAGGTGCACTACACTGATAAATCACTTTCAGAGCCAGTCGTTCATTCAGCCCTAGTGTCGGTAAATCCAAAGGTGGTCGTAAAAATATATACGCTTTTGTTTTGTGGTTGCTTTTCTTCTCAGCAGTAGCTTGCGCCAGTCAGAATTCCTAATTGAAACCGTTTGGAAAGTACTTGATGAACCTGCTTGGGTGACTGTCCATACCAACACACGTAAACAAAACAAAACAGTCATATCTCAGTTTTTAACAACACTTCTGAGTTTTGTTTCCATGTTGTTAAACCATGGCACAGATCTCACTACTGTTAGAATCGTCTCCTGGGTGTAGTCATTTCAGATAGATAACTTGGGTTGTACATGGAACTGGGAGTTCACCTCTCTCTCGTGAGCATTCACTCATAGAGGATCAGTCAGGGTTTTAATCTGTGACCGTAGAAATCGGCCCTATCCTTAAGCAATAAGCAGCCCACGTCGTCCTTCTGGATTCACCTTAGCAGGGGGCTCTCATACTGGACCTTGGTCTAAGCCTGTGAGGGTGGAGCCTCTCTGCAGGGCCTGGCACCAGCCCAGACACCGCCACAGATGAGAGTAAGCCACCCCCATCACAACTTAATTACAGGGCTGGTGAATGTGGAGAAGCACCAGCTCCAGAAAAGGCATACACTGTAAGCCTATCCCTTTCATTTGGAGATATTAAGGCATGCAGTAAGGCTTACTGGAGACTGCATGAGAAGTAGTCATGCGCTGTACATGTAACACCTTTTTTGTCTTAGGTGCCCTACACTACTAATGAATGTGTTTTATATCACGGTAGCAGATGGAAACATGGAGGCCAGGGGTGGTCGCGTCGGCATCCTGCTTTCTTTTCAGACACAAGGCCTTAAGCACTAGAATATATCAACACGCACTGTCGCGCAGTTGCGTGCTGGAATGAGCTGTTTTTACTTTGAAGTTCTCTCTCGTACTTTCTGTGTAATTTAAACCACTTGCAGGTGGACATTGTTGTGATTAAATGGAAGGTGGATGGATTCTTAAGAAACTCTTGTCGTTAAATGGGTCATAAACCACTACAGGCTCAGTATTTGTTGATGCTCAGAATTACCTGTCAAATGGCCATTTTACAGTGAGGGTTGTGTCTAGCATAGAGATCTTACATGAGAGGGGTTTTTGAATGCCTTTCTTTTTGGTTCTTCAATTTTTGATATTGAGAAGTGGTCAGGTAGACATATATGCTACTTGCAATGATCTGGATGGAATGGAAACAAAATATAACTTTCTTCTCTGAGACTTCCCTGACACTTTTATTGGATACTGATAATATTGCGCTTGTGACAACATTGCTCTTTTGTTTTGCTTGCACTTTTCTCAGCCCTCAGCTGAGGTAGCCTGTTTCTAATTGAAAACAGCTGTTGGCACAGAGCATTATTGTACACACCACTCCTACTGTACCATTGTGTAGTAATGCCTGCACCACCCACGTCAAAACCAGAAAAGGGGACTCTGTCATGAGAATCAGCTGGTTTTGGGTGTTGGGGTTGTGTTTGTGTGTGTGTTTGTCTGTTAGAGTGTGCGTGCTTGTACGCACGCAGGCATGTGCATGTGTGGGTTCGTCACAGATCACAATTACATACGCTATTCCTTTAAGATGTAGGTTTAAAAGTGTGGTCATGATGAAAACAAATGCATTGGAATAGGGGTTCCAGTCGCTGTCCCGTCACAGTTTTAACTCCTATGTGTGCTTAGTAACTCCGACTTTGTTATTTTTGTGTGTTGGTTGGCTATTTTTTGATTTAGGGGTATGAGGTCACTTAGTCACATTATGCGGTTGCTGATGAGGACTCATGGTTTTACTACAGTGAACGGTGAGTCAGAGACTAAAGATCGGGGCAGAAAACGCCTTTTTGACCAACACAATGTGGCCGGCATACGTATAAGCGTTGTCCATCTGCTATACTGTGCAAACTCGGCTTGTAGCAGCCGGTACGGGAGAGCTAGATTAATTTTAAGATAGTGGGCTAACTGTCTGTCACAAAACCTGTATATAACGTTTTGACATACCTGAATGTATGCCTTGTATTACAGTTTGTATGCCTTGTATTACAGTTTGTATGCCTTGTATTACAGTTTATGATAGGCAGGCTATACCAGTTGACCTTACACAATCACAATATGTTAAGGTGGTTGGATGGTTCGTAAATAACTCATACATGGTTCGTAAATAGTTTAGTTCAAGAGTTTCATAGCAATAGTCCACATTTTTGAGACTTTAAAGGTTTAGTTTGATCAGTAATCTCTCTGCCAGATGTATTGTGTGCCTTGGCCGAAATGCAGCTAAAACTAGAAAATTTGTCATTGTTAAAGAAGGTCAGTGTAATTTTCAGCAGAACAATATGTTTCTCCTTAATCCCTAAGCCAGCAGGAAGATGAAAGGGGAAAAACAGTTTGTCCTCGGTGTTATGGAAGAAACTGTCCTTTCTGAAACATAAAGAAGAAACTGTCCTCATTGATATAAATGGAAAACACATCGTATCCACAATAGAAAAGAGATGTGGATATGTTTTCTTCCCTGGGGATTATGGATATTTTCATAGTCCAGCCTTCAGTACCTCTCACACTGCTAACCCACTTGGCATTGTATGGATGTGCCATTTGTTTTAGCACAAAAGACCCTGGAGTTAACAGAAAACCCAGCGATAAACATACTGTGTTGATCGACCATTGAAGCCCAGGTGTTGTTCCGCATGAAGGCTAAGGCTGGTTAGCTGGTGAGAATTGAGATGTCATGTTGTCATCTTGTGGCGTGCTTGGTGTCTTTTTGTAAGGTTAGTTTGTATGAAAAAAATAGACTCCACACCCTTCCCAACCCTGTAATTCCCACGGCACCCAGTTTATTGTCTTCTTATAAACATCATTCCCAGTGGTGTTATCCACAGAGGCAGCGGTGGTAAGTGGTTTGGAGAGGTTTGGTTAACATGAGACCTTACCTCTTTGATTTACACTCATGTATTAACTTGGTACTTGACACTGGATTATTGTGTCACTAAGTCATTTGCTAACAGTAAGTGAATCTTAAAATATTCAACAACCATAGTCTAACCAATTAGCAGTAGAACGCTCAAAACCGTCGCGTTCGTTGCGACGCGTCTGTTTTTTTCGGGCGCATCCACGGTGCGCCGAGATGGAAAAATATCTCAACTTCTTCGAATGCAGCAAGCGCACCGCAGGTCATGTGACAAGAAACTTAATCGGCTCCACAGGACTTGCTTCCACACCTTCCATCCCAGGATGTCACAACAGCTTTCGGTTGCTTAGTAACGGCAGGCGCGACAGTGGTGCAACCTCCCGAGCACCTGGGATAAAAGGATGAAAGTAGTAGGACAGGAAATGAACATGATCCTCCATGGCGTCTTTGTTTATTTGAATGCATGGCTTGGCCCACTATATGTTAAGCACCACTCTGACAGTACTCAAGGATCCACTCTGTCTTCAATCAGTGAAAAGTACCACGTCATTGTGCAATATTGGTAACAAGTAAAATGTAGGTCAGTCACGCGCTTGACATAATTTATGTCACCAGTAGGATTTTAAGGGGTGGGAAAGAAGTGCAAAATGATGCTTGGACATCTTCCTCCTCCAGATGCTTTGGATAAATATTACAGATGAAGTAGTGTGTTTCTTAAATGCCAATTTCTTTCTTCTGTGTCATTAGTTGGCAAAGATTATCACCACTTAATAATATGAGGGGAAGTTAAGGGAAGCGATGCTTGGTGGAAGTGGATGTATGAATCTCTCTAAACCTCAGCAGACAAGAACGACTGCTCTGTTTACATTGGTTAGGGAGCATCGCAAATGCAAAATTACCTTGTATTTCAATATGCTTAACTGTGGAGTCTCTATAACATCATAAAATGGCAAAAATTTGATTAGATCTTCACCTGCTCTATATTTGTGTATTATACCTCTAATGAGAAATCGAGAACTCACAGGAATGTCTCTTTAATACAGAATTGCATTTAACAAGCTCTTTCAGTTGTAAGATGCACCATGAGGTTGTGATCTGTGCAACAATGATTGCTCCAGACCACCCTCAATTTCCCGAAAAGCAACTATAAAGTCCAGATGACCCGCAAGTGAATCATCTAATACTTCAGGAATGTCCAGCAATCACCAAGTCATCTAACAGAGATCCAAGTGCTGTTGTAAAAAAAAAAACCTAATCTCAGGAGGGGAAAAGAGATAACTTGGAAACAAATGGATATAATAACTAGGACATTGAGAAGACGTTGATATACAACCTAATGTTAACGTTGTATCTTAGGAAGATTACTATGGCTTCGACTTTGCCCCTGTGCAAGCCGAGTGCTGTAGGGTGAAGGCCTTGTTTGTTGTGTGATGCCCTACTCGCCCAAGTGTCGGCGTGCAGGTGTATGAAAGGCCGACAGCCGCCTTCTAGCGCCTCTGCGTCCGAGCTGAGCGAACGACTGCGGGTCATGGCAAGACATCAGGCTGAGGGGGAGACGCCGACAGACGGAGCAGTCAAGAGAGGCTTCCAACCATAGGTTCCGAGCGGTTTACTCCGGAGCTCTCGCAGGGAGTGCTCGTGGCGAGGCATGTGGACGGGCCTTGGCAGGAGGCCTGGGTCCACGTGGCACGGCCAGAGCCTCTACTACACTCCTTCATTTGCAGACAGAGAGAGAGAGCGAAACACAGAGAGAGAGAGAGGAGCACGGTGTTCTGAACAACACAAGTAATCTTTGAGTGAGTCAGCGTGGCTGGCTCCTATTTTTATCGTAACAGCATCAACCTCCTCTTGTCAACATGCAGAAAGACCCATCCAAAGGCCATCAACCAGACTTCCGCAGATACAGTGAAACATCTTGTTTATTTAGAGTAATTTTGCATCTTGTACTCAATTGACTAGAAAACAATTTCTAGCGGCAACATATTATGAAGAATTATCTTGGCAATACCAGTGACATGGTGTCATCTTTTCAAACAGGTTATTTTTCACTGGATAACTAACTGAAAATGACTGATTGTCAATATGACCAGCCCTTTGACCAAAGTCAAAGGGCTCTGTGCCATTTGAGTAGCTGCCTCAGAAAACACTCGGCCAGTTTGGTCTGTCTTGAGTGTGTTGACACGGGCATGGAGCTCCTTCACTGTCTCTTGTTGTTCTAAACTCCATCTGTCTTCCCGTAGCCCTCCTAAACTCTGTATATCAGAAGCAATCTGAAGCCACAGCAGTGGGCTTGTACACCCTGCTGCCACATATAAATATACACATCACAGTAGGACGCAAAAACAACAGCGATACACACGGGTGACCTAATTATATGTCATGTTTTTGTTGCTGTCGGTGAGATGTATCCGAGAAGGCGTCTGTATCAGGGGATGCAGCTGTTGTATTTGGCGACGTGTACCGCAGATGCAACCCATACTGGATCGCAGAAGAAGCTCAGCTCCAGGCCAGCAGTTCAATGGCTCCTACCACTGTCTCACAAAGCTAATATGATTAACGTGATTTGACGGTATGTTCTTTACAGTGGGGCCATTGAGATATAGGACGCTCAATATTGCCAACGCTTGAGAGTTGTGCATCCAAGATTCCAATTTGAATTAATTCAAAATGAAGTTTTTGACCTTAAAGAATCACTGCTTTTCCTTCAATTTTGTTACTTAGGACAATATTGGATCATGCATCAACCATTGCAGCTGTTCCACACTCATCAACCATGACAACTCCTGGACAGAGTGCTGCTATTTGAAATACTAAAATTGATCTCGGAATATCAGTGCCCCCTTGATAAATGAGAAATGTATGCGTGCTTAAAGTCCTGAAATTAAGCCAAATAAGAGAGTAAGAAGGGCTTTGTTTGTGGCAATTGGCGGGTCTTTGTGTGGTGTTTTATTTCAAATAATGACAAGCAAATAGTAGGTTGTAAGGTTTTTGAACACCAGCATCTCAGGAATCTATATCCAATATTTAAATGGCCTTCTCCTATATCTATCTGAAGTTCTGCATTCAGTTGAGGTGACATTCAGTGTAATCTAGTTTATATATTACATACCGTAAATATACATTGTCAGGTTTGATATCAGTTTGTTATTAGGAATGTCACATGTGAAATTGTAAGACATTTGAGATTTAATGAACTTAATTCCATACCTGCTGTAAAATGTATAATCTTTGACATGTTTTTCATACTTTAAGAAAACAACTTGTAGCCCCCCAGAGAACTTGTGACCCAGATAGCTGATGTGATTACTGGAAATCTTCAACAGCATGTCAAGTGGCTGCTCAACGGAGAGCCAATTACCAGCATTTGACTGATGTTGAGATAACCTGAAGCCCTGTTTCTCCACTGCTCCCTTTGGAAGTCACTCACTCTCACCCCCGATGAGTTCCAGCTATCGCACCTTCCAAGGCCAATGGAGGTCAGAGCTCTCTTTACAGGCACACTAATACCACAGCATAGTAAAACAATAGCTGGAGTCTATTAAGGTCAAGGAACGTTATTGCTTTAGTCTCCAAAAAATGAATCACTATGACTTCTGTGTACCCATGCCAATGCCTAAGGAAATGGGTCTAAGCTTATTGTTGTCCTTGCTTCTTAAAAATTCTTTATCATATTTAGATCCAGCGCTTAGATCAAACTTAATTGGTTATAAGTTATAGGCCGGTGCATGTTATAGCAGCCCTATATCAAATGTACTCTTACAGCTTTTAATTCTGTCTATACTCATTTGATCCCACTGGAAATTATACTTCAGTTTTCAGTTAAAGTATATATTCTAAGATCAGTTTTCAGTTAAAGTATATATTCTGAGATCACAATGTAATTAAATCATGATTAGTAACACAGAATATGGATAGTAATTATAATAAGCACAGCATCTCAATTTTCAGTAACAATGTCAATATACTGCAATAACTTGGCATTTCAGATTTAATATCTTCCAGGTCAAGCATTTCATAACTCGAATGTCCAAATGAATAAAAGAGTCTGTATTTATAAATTCAATATTTATTTGGTGTTTATTGAATCAGATAATGTTGCTACTGTGCACATAAGCCTGAACTGTCACACCAGATCATGTGTAATTTGCGGTCCCTCTGCCTTTGGTTTAATTAAAAAGATTAATAGTACTGTACCAGAGACCGACTGTTAAATTAAACTTTATTCCCCTGATCATATTGATAGTTTTGGCCTTAATCATTTAATAGACATACCTTCTGTAGCCAGGTGGAACAAGATTAATTAAAAATCTAGCAACAGACAACCCAAATTGCATCGAAATTAGTTCAGAGATAGTTTTATCAAAGCTTGCACACGATTTCAGAGTTTGCTATAGTCTATAGTTCATAAAAACTAGGCCAGAAGAAGCTGTCTTTTCCAAATGAAATAAACTGTCTCTCCCAAAGATTTGGGCTTTTTTAGAAACGTGCACTTAGTGGTGTGAGGGGGGTGGTAAAGCTAGACTTTAATTTTTATTTTGCCTGGTTGGTATGCTGTGTTTCTCGCTCTGATGCATGACAGGAGCCTGATCCCGCCGTGGTCCAGGCTTTTGTAGCCTGGATGAGTGAGTCTGAACTGAAGGGCTCTAATAACGACCACTTAAAAGAGGCTTCAGATAGAAGCTGTCATTATTTCTTTTCGAGGGATTCAGGCATTGGTAGGTGAGGCCACACACACTTTGGAGGAATGGCATCGGAAAAAATCTTAGGAATGGGAGGTCAGTGTTTATACTGCAATGTATGAAATTGCTAAACTAGAAAGTTTCAAGTTAATCTGCACTGCTATTTCTTAGTTGCCTAGAAGCAATCAGAGTGTAGTATATTATTTAATGCTACACAGGCGAAGTTATATTCCTTTTTGACAGGGAGAAACATCTAACTAACCCCCTAATAAACCATACTGGCCAATTTACTGAGCTCTCCTTCTACCCTGAGCTCAACTAAGATTACATCCTACCATAAATGTGTCAAAACAGATTTAGTAACTTAGTGTTTAAGTTAATAATGTCTGCTGGTTCCAGCTGTCTCAAGTAACCCCACCATTTGCCAGTAAGCAAAACCCTATTGACATGTCTACATTTCATGAAATATCCATCAATTTCAACATTATTAGATCATACATAGGCCTGCCTGGCATTCAGGCTAACCAAGGGAGATGGAGAATTCAACCACATGGTACTGGATGGACACCCCAAAACAACCCTGTGGTTGGCAACATCCTCCCAGAACCAACATTTTTTTGACCCAGCCATAGCTTTATAGTGCAGTTCTGTATTTTTAGAGGTCAGGATATGACCTTCCCAATGGTCATTCACTGGTCAGTGGTCAGGACTCGTCTCATTTTTTTCATGGCTTTTCCATCCTTACTTGTCAAGAGATGAATGAGAGTGGCATACTACCCATGTTTACTAAGCGCTAGCTTAGCCCCTGCTCTGGCCTTTCTGCACCTACTGTCCACAATGCTATGTACTACATCTGCAGAACTTATTCTGTCTTCACAGCAACACATCCCACCAGACTTGCCCTCTCTGTAACAACCCCCCCCCCACTGAAACAGATCCATCCTCTAGTTAGAAAGAAAAGCTGCTGGTGTCCTCATCTCTCAGCCGTGCGTGGACGGTCCTCCGGGGCATGACTCACCCATTTCCTCCTGACCCATTTTCAGCGTTTACTTTGGACGCATTTCGCTGCACTATGTGTGGACCCACTGCACGTGGACGCCATAAATGCGTGATTTATGTTGGACCCCATGAGGAGCGTAGCTACAGCTGAGTTATTACGTTTTCTCAGCTCTCATTGTGAGAACTACTTTCTATTTGTTTGACGCTTTGCCATCGACATAAAACAGGATTTCAAAAGCCGTGCTTGTTTGTCTTTGAATCAAGCCGTCTATTATTACCGTATGCTATCATGATGACATTTTAACACAGATAGGCAGACTGCAACTAAACTAATGGGTATTGGAGCAGTGGGACACTTTTACACAAAGGAAGAATTGTTTTAAACTGTATTATGGTTTTGATTCCAACTTTTATTGTTTCTGGTTGACGGCCTTGCCCGTGGTTGTGGGAGTCCCCCAGCGCCTCTATGGTCAAATGAACGCATCCACGTGTGAGATGAGCTGTTTGCACCCTGTGACATCCGGACCTGTCTTTTATGCATAAGGCCCGTGGCCTGGAGGCTGGCTGGGAACCTGTCGGGGACCTGCAGCCGGGAGAGCAGGTCCTGCAGGATGTAAGGGAGAAGAGAGGGCAGGAGAGGCGCCTTCAAGAGATCCAACAACAGCTGGAGATACTGGGCCAGGGCCACGAGATCACTGTGAGTTCAAAGCAGATACGCTCACACACACACACACACACACACACACACACACACACACACACACACACACACACACACACACACAGTGGCATGCGCATACACATATACACACTGGCACACGCATACATGAACTCACAAACACACATAATGTGCTGTGCATGCATGCACACACATTCATAGACACGTGCGTGAGAAATGAATACAAGCACTCAACTTTTTCAGAAAGGGTGATGAAAACACTTGCATTCATCATATCTCTTTAGACCCATATTTCTCTTTCTCCCATCCTCCCTCTCTCTCTATCTCTCCCTCTGTTTCTTTTCATTCGCTCTCTATTTCTCTCTGTCTGTCCAACTCACTCACTCGCTCACTCACTCACAGTTTAATATAAGTTTATAGTTTATAGCTTGATATAAAGATGATCTCACTACAACAACATAATGGCAAAGTCAGCTAAACAATTAAATTTAGATATCTTCAGCTTCAAATTTAGCTTCTTGCTTTGTTTTGTTTCCTTAATGGACTTGATTTGATTGATGAACAAGTTTCCACTTAATTTGGAAGCTTGTTAACTCCACTGATGGCTTTTTGTCCAAGGTTCCTCTGTAGTGTTTAATGGCTTTCTACAATTTGGCCTCCACGGTGTGCCCTGGAAACCATTGAAACCGGTATGGTTTTAGGAGTCTTTGCACAGTTACAACCACAAAACTGTCACACTTCCCCAAAACCCAGTAGCTAAGGACACAGCGCAAGAATGCTTCAAGAACAAAGGCGGATAGGCCTGATTTCTGCATCCCCTGACATTTGGGACTTTAAATTTTATGGGTAGGAGAATAGAACATAAGAGATGGATTTAGTGGTTTAGCATGTCATTGTTCAACGGGTCAGCCTTTCTTGACCCTGCACAACAGGCTACCTGTTTCATCAAGATCTTCTACGTGCTTGGTCACAGCTCTGCCGCTCGTATAACACAGCTCCAAAGACGAATTACCCTGCACCACTTCGCCAGTGGATCAGAGCTCACCATGGTGAACCACAGCATGATGTATGCATTCCTAATTTAAACATAAAAAGATGCCCTTCTCGGTCACCAAACTCTGAGGTGGTAAAACACAGCTACTACCACGCCCGTACATCAAAGAACATCACTACGCCATGCAATAGAAACCTATTCTTGGCCTAATTAAGGAGAAACAAATGGATTTTTTTTTTTTGCTAATTAAGTTAAGCTCGGTTTGAGGAAACTGTTCTCACATCATGATCACAAAACATCAAAACCGCCAGCCTTTTAACTGCTGGTGCTGCAAGACGCTCAGCTATGTGTTTTAGGATTTTATATGTTACTATCACTAAATGTTGACCAAAACAGTGAGTGACTGCAATGTAAACATCACCTCTCACACTAACTCTTTATATTCTTAGTGCTGTAAGGCTTTTTTTGTGGTTTAAAAAAAAAAGATTTAATGGTATGGAATCTTTCTGGGAGCACATTTTTAAACAATTTCACGAAGCTGCATACAGACTCATAAAATAGCTGACTTTGATTTGCCAAACATGCCCTTAACTCAGATAGCTGCTCACATGATTGTTACTGCAACCCACTTCAAGTGTCTACCAGTTGTATCTAGTGTCAATATGAAACAATAGATGAGATTAGAATGACAAAAGTAATGCAATTAGAAACATAGTTAATAAAACATTATCTCTTTTCAAACCTTTTCTCTTTTTAGCACAAATATCCCTACTTTATTCATCCTCTTGGGGAAATTACATCATCGTAGAGAATCATCAGGCATAAAAGTGTAAAGTGTCGAAGATAAATGATAAAGCACCTAACTAAATAAAAAGATAACATAACTAAGTAAGAATAATACAACTAAGTACGAATAATACGTACTGGGATTATTACAGTGAATAAATAAAAGATCTAGATAACATGTCGGTAACATTAAGTCATAAAAGTCATAACTGCAGTTCAGTCGTACTGCGTCTGCAAACCGATCTTTGACCAGCTCGCAGATATAATTATCTGACCCAAATAAAACATTTTGTTTCTGTGTTCTGCGTCATACTTTTCTAAAGGTTACATTGTCAGTTACAGTTCATGAATTAAACCGAGGTATGTGTGTTTATAAAATACAAATGTTTCACTAAGGTAAATATATCATTATAAACTACCTGGAATGGATGGATTAGATATTGGATGTGTTCCCTCCAAGGGCTTTTAAAGTTGGAGAGAAATGTGCACCCC